>CM061919.1:31194903-31220133 GCA_031002005.1 Vandiemenella viatica
GAATTTCTTAAAACTCTATGTGTGGAGCACAGCACTTTATGGTAGCGAAAGATGGACTTTAGGAATACCGGAAAGATAGAAACTTGAAGCATTTGAAATGTGGTGCTACAGAAGAATGCTGAAAATTAGGTGGACAGACAAAGTAAGAAATGAACGAGTTTTGGAAATGATGGGTGAGAAAAGAAGTTTATTGAAGAAGCTTACAGGAAGAAGAGACAGGCTGGTAGGTCATATTTTGAGACATGCTGGATTGGTTAATTTGTTAGTGGAGGGAACAGTTGAAGGTAAGAACTGTAGAGGTAGACAGATTAGAATATATGAAGCAGATAATAGAGGACGTGGGTTGTAAGGGGTATGTAGAAATGAAGAGGTTAGCACAGGATAGGAAGGGATGGAGGATTGCATCAAACCAGACTAAAGACTGACGACAGCAAAAAAAAAAAATATTACATACCAATCATATTCACTGTTGCTCCAACTTCAGACCATGCTTTTATTGTTTTGTCTTTTTCTAGTATCCTGGAAGCATTAAATTGTATCAAATGGGATGTTTTTCATCTTCCCCCACGAATAAAACATTCAGTTGTTCGTTCATACCGTAAAATAACTTGGCAACTACCAACTGAAATCACCTAGCGACTGACATGCAGAGTTGCCTGGAAATGATGGCTACCTTGTTGGTAACTAGTTGTTCCGTCTGTGGTGTTCCATTCAATAGCATTGGAAGTGCCTGGTTGGTAATTCGAGTTGCTAGTCAGTTTCTTTTGGGTTACTCCATGTGAAGATGGCCTTAGTGATTATGGGAAAAGAAATAAAACTAAATACTGTCACCTTAAAACTGTTATACTTGCAACCAGAAATATACATTTTTTTATATTAAGCAATAATAATATCAACAGTTTTGTGTTTATGAAAGTAGATGAAACTGGTGTGATTTCTGTTGTTGCAAATTGAGTGCCAAACAGGACTTTTACTTTTTGAAGAATGCGAGCTGAAGTGGAATCATCTGACAAACAGTTTTGAACAGAGTCTTTAATGTTATTCATTTCTAAAAATAATGACTCACAGGCATAGGTAGATGAAAATATTGTTAAGATAGCAAAAGCCAACTTCTTAAGACAGCTAAATGTGTCTGGAATTGAATTCCAAGTTTTCACAATTGTGTTATTGGCATTTTTGCTCATATTGATTGATAGTCTTACTCATTCATTTAATGCCAACTTTTCATCATTTTGAAGAATTTTTGAGTCCATATGGAACTACACTGGAACTCAGTCAAATGCATTTCCATTCCTTCAAATCCAACCAATCAAATTTAGACAAGATTAGCCTATCAGATGTAGTCAAATCAGGATACATAATCAATTTGTGTTTTTCTGTTAATTTTTTGAAGTGAGAAAATCTTGATGAAAATTTTTCGAAAATTCTTAAGTGAATTTTTAATTGGTCTTGTTTTTTGTGTACATCCAAATCTCTGATGATTATTTCAAGTTTGGTAAATACTTTAATTATTGGCAATTATATCATTGATGAAAACTAGCAGTTAATCTTCAATAACACGAATTAATTCTATCATAACAACTGTTTGGTTTACGCCTTGTAGCTTCATGTTCAATTCTTCAGTGCCGACACATGTCTAAAAAAAACATGAATTTTCAAAGCCACATTACAGCCATCAATTGCTAGTATTGTTTCCTTTTTCCCTGATTTTGTAGAAACAGTCCGATTCCTTCCAAACAATCAACAAATATTTGAAATACATTAGGTGGCGTCCATTAATTACACAATTTCAAAATGGGGGGCTTAGCCAAAATCTCACCAAATGTAACCAAGAGGGAGGGGGAGATCCTTAAAAATCTCACGTGACGGATGGTTTGTTTCTCCTCACCACAGTCGCATCTCGGTGAATCTCTCATTCCCCATGTATACAAAGATGAAGCAGATCTGCCATGACCAGTACTAACTCTGTTAAGAGCTACCCAGGTCTTGCGAGGAAGGTCAAGTCCCTTTAGTGCCTTGACTGTCGAACAGGGGAGTGCCATTCTGGTGGGGCTGAGGCTATCCACTTCCAATTTCCAAGCTTCTCTCCCATTAAAATTATCAGATATAATCTGTTTTACAGTTTTTACACTTGGATATCTTGATTTAAGTCTCACAAACATATTATCCATGTCGTCATGGATGGGCAGATCCAAGTTATCACAGATCTTATTATACTGGGCAATTAGGAGATTGTGTCGTCTTATTGTAGGCGGTTCAATGTTGCACAAAACAGGTAGCCAGTACAGTGGAGTGGTCTTAATACATCCGCTAATTATCCGCATTGTCTGGTTTAAAACTGTGTCGATCTTTTTGACGTAGGCGCTATTTATCCAAACAGATGAGCAGTACTCAGCTGCAGAATATACAAGGCTCAGTGCTGATGTGCGGAGTGTAGAGGCGGATGCTCCCCAGGAGGTGCCAGTTAACTTCTGCATAATATTATTCCTGGTTCTTAGTTTTGCTGCAAGGTTGTTTAGATGTTTATTGTACGACAAGGTGCGATCCATTACGACTCCCAAATACTTGGGGAAGGGGTTGTGTCGGATGGGAGTGCCATCAAGAATAACATCAAGTGAGAGATTCGCCTACCCGATTGTTAAGATGGAAGACACTAGTTTCCGTCTTGCTGGAGCTGGGTACGAGACGCCATTTCCGAAAATAGTTGCTCAGGGTTTTGAGGTCTGCTGTTAAACTATTTTCAATTTGCTGAACGTATGGTTAAATAACGAAGATTACAAACATTGGCTCGCTCCATCCCGTGATAAATACAAAGGATATTGCAGTATTTGCTGTAAAGATTTTGAACTCGGAAAAATGTCTGAAAAAGAAGTTTTCGAGATGAAAATGGAGGTCAAAGACTTCATTTTTACAATGATTAAGCACATACTGGACAAATCTCCTATAAATTATAGAGTTGTAAGAAGTATGACTTGCCTTGATCCTAGACAGATGGCGCTAAATAGTAGCAACTGTTATGAAAAGATGAAATATCTTCTGATTCACTGGTCAAAAATAAATTTAATTGGAGGAGGAGACTGTGATGAAATTCTTATACAGTATCATAGTTTTTTATCACAAGTTGCCTCAAATGCTTCAAACCACTTCAGTTCATTTAATCCACATGATGAGCATTCACGATTAGATATATTTTTAGAGAAGTATCTAGGCAAAGAAGATTATAACAGAGTACACAAAGTAATAAAAATATTGTTGCTGTTATCACATGGACAAGCTGATGTTGAACGAGGCTTCTCTTTGAACGAGCAGTTGGAAGTTGAAAATGTAAAAGAAGTGTCTTTAGTGGCTCAAAGATTAGTCAGTCAACATTTCAAAAACAGCAAAAATAAGTTGTTAATAACTAAGGAGTTAAGGATGTATGCAGCTATGGCTCGTCAAAAGTGTATTGCGTACCTGGAAGATAAAAAAAATGCAATGAATGCAGGGATTCAGGGAGTGAAACGCAAATCTATTTTAGATGATTTGGAAGATTTGAAGTGTAAAAAGGCACACCTAGTAACTGCAATTAAAGATCTTGAAGATAATGCTGATAAACTAGCAAATAAAGCTGAGGTTATAGGGGATGTTAAGTACATCACACAGTCCAATAGTTTTCGACGAACCGCTAAAGTTAAAAAAGCTGAATTTGAGGATGTTGAAAGTAAAATTAAGGCTCTATTGAAAGTTTTAAAAGAGAATTGACCTTTGTTTGAAAATAAAAAAAAAATCATTTAAAAAAATGTATATTTTTTTTTATTTAACTTGCATACATTTTAATTACTCTTACCAGTATGTTTTATGTTTACCCTTATAACGTTGTAGCTCATCTGGTAAGTAAAGTTTACTCATAAGAAAATATTTGATCAAATATGCCCAATAGGAACTACTGTTGTAACTCAAAAGATGTTGAAAGAGTTGTATTTAACCTGTTTCTTAAACCTATGGAAAATTTTTCATCTTTAAAGTTTCTTTTACATGTAGCTTTCAAAAAGGGGGGGGGGTGAGTCTTCGTCATTCAACATTATACCTGAAATCCAATAAGTAATTGAGCTGACAATTTGGCAGTCCTTTCTCTGATGTAACTGCTAATGTGCTATAATGTATAAAAACAAATTAAGTTAAATTATGTATTTATATGTTAGTAATTCTTATTACTAAGGTGGTACTATTTCTTTTTTTCCCTTGTGTCAGTTTTCCGGGCTATAGTAGTTTTTTATTTTATGTTTAATATATGAAAAGGGAAAAAGTTTCAATATTCACTGTATTGTGTGAAAACAAAAGTAAATGTATAATAAATTTATTGTTTATTAATTTATAAACTCAATTAAAGCTTATTTCATCATAATCTTAACATGAATATTTTAATTTCTTTGCTGTAAGTTGCATATTATTTTTTTCATAACGTTTTAATATACGTTAATTATAGCCTTAAAAATATGAAAAATTGCCTTAAAAGGGCCTTAATTTTTCTTTTGCTAAAAGAGTAAGAACCCTGTCTACCCCACAATCATCATTATGATATAATTCACATTCTAGTCATCAGTATGATGATTCAACAATATCCAAATTTTAAACACCTGAATCAAACCTAACTAAACAGAAAGTAAAATACTCATACAGAAACATGATATTGAACAGTCTCAACGTTAAAAAGAGAGAAATTTAACTGGTGGACACTTTCAGTATTAGAATAGAAATATGTGCCAGTCTGCAGCTTGCTGCTCTGCTTGACTGTGGATAAACTTCTGACTTCTACATTGAATTGAAGCGGATAATTTTGTTTACCCTCACCAGTACTGAAAACTAGTTACTTAAGCTTGCAGTCTCTGTGACAGAACCTGACTCCAAAACTGCAGCATATGGTGGAGGAAAATATTTTTTGTCCTGCGATTGTATTGAACAGTTGGCAACTGAGCCAATAGGAGTGAGAAAGGTTGTTCCTTGTTAACTGGTTGTGTTACATGAATGAGTACAGCTAACCAGCCAACAAAATATGTAAACACTTTACCATTATTCTTGGCCACCGGTGTAAAATTCTAACTCTTATTTTGCACAATCTGGCATCAATGTCATCCCAGGAAACAGTAACGCAATACTGGCTCCGCCTCCTTGCAATCTCATTGGTGGATATTTCATTCAGAGCCGTCTATACTTCAGATTTTTAATTTCCTTAAGTCAGTGCAGGAAACAATTGGCTAACAGGAAGGAATTAAGCTCCTCCCACTGACGATTCTTATTGGCAGGGTAGTTCATCAACCTTCCAATACATTTCTATACTACTTTACCAAAATTCAAATCATGAAACGTATTTAAAAGTTGTAATTAATGGGATTGCGTTAAAGCGAGGCAAGAAACATGCTCAATGCTACATATTACTACGGTTGATTAACTTAAAACCACAACGATAATATTTTTATACTGGTTTTTATAATTCCTTCGGATAATATTTCACTCATAATGTGGTCAGTGCACAAACCAGGGGATAATCACGTTCCAGGAGGTAGAATTTTTAGTACTACGAAACTACAGAAACAAGAAATTATTTCGGAAGAGTCTCTCTCCAAGACGGATTCAATGAAACAGTCTTCCTTCGCAGCGTTGTATAAACCTAGATGAGGTAGGATAAGTTTAATTTGGGGGGGGGAGGGTCATGTTATATATCTATTATCTTACCTAATCCATTCAACAGGAGGCCTATTGCATATTATGTATATAGCGAATAACTTTTATAATAATTTTCAATAGTAAAGCACTTTTCATCTCAGAACATAACCTTGTTATAAGTTCATTTTCTGGCTAAAACCAATTAGAAGGGGGTAAATCTGATATAGTTGTATAGTAAAGAACTTTTATAACCATTAACAAGAAAGCACTTTTTAAATTGATTCTAAACAGTTTTCACAAAAGACATAAGATTCAAATAAGGTTGTTTTTCAGTCATGATAAATTTTGTTGCAGAGAATGACAATCACTTTAAGGTGGTTTTTGTGTGCTTTTAAAATTTATATAAGGACATATTTCAAATCAGAATAATTTGATCTATTTAGAAAAAAGAGCTAGAAAGATAAAAGTATGCTTAAATGAAAGAGAAAAATTCAGTTAATAACAAACATATAACAGTTCAGAGGTAACTAGAAATTTAAAGTAAGAAAAACTAAGTTTTAGCGTTGGCATGTGATAGCATCACAATGTGCGACTTTCAGAAGTTACTAGCTTTTAAACGAGAATAATTATGAGAAAAGTTGTCATGACCAAAAAATTCAGAATAAATTAAACTACTTGGAATGGCCTTCGCAGTCCACAAAACCGTTTTGAATGCAGTAAAAGAAGTCGTACCCATCAACAACAGACTAATGACACTAAGGCTACAATACAAAAACAAGCACTATACCATCATCAACGCACATGCCCCAACAAACATAGACAACCGGAAAAATCCGAAAGATGTAGAAAACTTCTGGAACAAACTAGAAACTACCGTCAACAAAATCCCACAAAAAGATGTAACGATTCTCCTCAGAGATTTCAACGCACAGCTAGGCAGAGAGATAGAATACCAAGAAACCATAGGAAAATTCCCGGCACACAGATTTACCAATAGGAATGGAATCAGATTAGTAGAGTTATGCCAGCAGAATACTATCAGAATCATGTCTACATCACTTCATCAGAAACCAAGCAAGAAAAAGACCTGGAGATCACCAGTAAATTCAATCGGAGAATTCCAAATTGACCATGTAGCCATATCAGGAAACTTCAAGAAAGAAATTCACAATGTTGAAGTCAGAAAAGGGGCTAACATCGACTCTGACCACTACCTCACAAGAGTCAAGATTAGAATGACACCTCGTAATTGCTTCAAAAAAATAACACCGCTACTCAAATTCGATCTTACCGAACTGCAGTCATCTGAAATCACCACGAGGTGGGAGGAAATACCCGCAAATAATTGGATAGAATTCAAAGAAAAATATCACCTCATCAGCTAAAGAACAAATTCCATTAAAAAAGAAGTACAAACATCCATGGTGGAACGAAAAATGCAACCAAGTAATAAAATACAGGAAAATTGCATACAAGAAGTATAGCGCTCACAAATCACCAGAAAACCAAACAGAACTCGATGAAAAGAGAAGACTAGCCACAAAAACTCTCAGAAGACCCAGAAGACAATACCTCAAGAAACAATTGGATTCAATTGAAGAAAACATCAAAAATTATAATGTTCGAGACTATTAAAGAACATTTGCAAACAAAATTAAGGGCTTCTCCTCACAGAGTGTTTGCTTTAAAAACGCAAATGGAAAATTGGCTCTAAACAACAGAGAAAACTGTGAACTCCTCGCTACCTACTTTGAGCAACTGCTAAATTGCCCAGAACCAGCTGAATGGTTCTCAGAACAATCAGGAGAAATCAATCCAGATTCACAAGCACCATCACTAGAAGAAATCAGGGAGCATATTCAGAAACTCAAAAATGGGAAGCATCTGGAGAAGATGGCATAGTGGCGAAATTTCTGAAAATTCTAGGCCAGAGTTCACTCCAAGAACTAACCAAAATCATCAGACATTGTTAGGAGACAAACGAAATCCCGAAAGACTGGAAGTGCGCTCTCGTACTTCCCCTTCACAAAAAAGGTGATCGCACCAGTGTGAACAACTACAGAGGAATATCTTTACTATCAGTCCCCTACAAAATTCTCTCTGCTTGTCTCCGCAAAAGAGTACAAGAACTAATCGAACACCAAAATTGGTGAATACCAAGCAGGTTTCAGACCTAACAGATCGTGCGCAGAGCAAATCTTCAACCTAAAAACCATCCTAAAATACAGATCAATCAGGCATAAGAAAACCATATGTACCTTTGTAGACTTCAAGAAGGAGTATGACTCAATTGACAGGAAAAGCCTACTCAACATCCTAAGGGAATATGGTCTGGACAATAAATCAAGAAAATTAATCAATCAGACACTCACCAACACCATAAACAAAGTAAATTGCCAGTTGAAAGCTAACGCCAATGCAACTCTCACCGAGAGGTGAAACATACGACGCAATAATAAATAAATTAAACTGTTGCGTTGGCGTTATCTTTCAACTGGTAATTAATTAAGCAACTGTGGAAACATGGCCTGCAACAACAAAGTAAAATTCATGGGAGAACTCTCCAGAGAATTTGCAACAAAAACTGGCGTTAGACAGGGTGATGGTCTCTAGCCAATCTTATTTAATATAGCTCTGGACAAAGTCATTAGAGAATGGGAGAAAACGAACACCCCACTAAGACTAGGCAGAAACAGACTAAATATCTCCTGCTTGGCCTTTGCAGATGATCTGGCTATTCTGTCAGAAAGTGAACAACAAACCATCAAACAAATAGAATCCCTCAAAGAATTAGCAGAAAAAAACGGTTTAAACATCTCCTTTGAGAAAACGGTTTTTCTTGGCACACAAATTGAACGTAAAACACTGGACACAAAATATGGAAAAATCAGCAGTCACAGAGTTTAAATATTTAGGCGAAATTATCAGTCCAACAGGACTCGAAAAGGAGGCACAACAAAATGGACTCAACAAAATGAAAAAGGCTTTCGGACAGACCTGCAACATCTACAACAAAAAGAACATAGGAATTCAATCAAAAATTAAACACTGCAATACAGTTGTCTATATGCCACAGAAACACTCATACTAAGTTTTGACGACTAAATGGCTATATCGATATTGATGGAATTTGATAAGAAAATCTGTATGAAGGGCGCAGGATATTTTTTTCCAGTATGATTAACAGTTGTAGTCACGAAATTTTGAGACCTTATCGAATGGTGACAGAAATATGTTGGAAATTGATTCTCTTCAAGAGACAGGTTCGACGGTACAATGATATAGTGATAGCTTTCCTGTCGTATTATTCCAACTCGATATTGTTTGGGACCAATCCTTCGTTACCAACAACTTTCTATATTTAATTCTGGCAAAAAAATTCTTAATCCACGCGTACGAAGTCGCGGGTACGGGCTAGTAATACTACAAATACGGAAGTAAGTCTCTGTCTTTTTGTTACGTTTTGATGACTAAATGGCTATATCGATACTGATGGAATTTGACAAGAAAATCTGTATGAAGGGTACAGGACATTTTTTCCAGTATGATTAACAGTTGTAGTCCCAAAATCTTGAGACCTTATCGAATGGTGACAGAAATATGTTGGAAATTGATTCTCTTCAAGAGACAGGTTTGACGGTAGAATGATATAGTGATAGCTTTCCTGTCATATTATGCCAACTCGGTGTTGTTTGGGACCAATCCTTCGTTACCAACAACTTTCTATATTCAATTCTGGCAAAAAAATCTTAATCCACACGTACGAAGTCACGGATATGAGCTAGTCACTGATAAAATGGGCATTGGTACTACCATGCCCTTATGTATCTAAACGACCCGAATTGCACATCTCTACATTTCCTCCTGGGACTTATTCAACCCATTTTACACATCTAACAAGACAGTACTATACCCTGAAGATGGTACAGCCTCGCGACTATCCAAACTGAGACACATCCATCTCCCAGATAAAGGATTAACCATTCCACTTTTTTGTTTCATAAGCCGAAATAGTGATTATATTTCGGCAATAAAAGAGTTACGTGAACATCGAATACGTTTCTTTTTACTTTATTTAAGACATTTTACAGTTATTAAGTGTCCACACATAACACAAAAGTTATCACTTTCAAACAAAATTTTGGTTTTGAACAAGTTTTGGGTGCTTTTATATCTATCTACAACAACGTAAAATGACTAGAAATTTATGTTAATATTCAATGTTTGCTCAGTATTACAATTTTTGGAAACGGTACAGAGTTATCTAAGATTTCTGTCAAATATGTAACAAGATTTCAGATTCAATAATTTTGGCAGTCATCTTGTAAATATGATTGCTTACAAAAGCAATTCTTTTAGTTCTGTCATTTCTTGAACATATAAAACGTGGGACAGTGGAAAAGAATCATAAAATTAATGTTTCGGTTGACTTGAGAAAGTGTCAACGCAGCATGCGTGAGTAGGAACTGAAAGCCAATTTTCCAATAAATTTAACTTGACCATAACGATTTCTGCCACTCAACATTACCAATTCCTTTCTAGTGCCGATGGCAAAGGCTGGGAGATTGATCATTGGGGTAATACATAATGATGGCTGTTTAAAAATAAACAAGGGCCTAAATCAAACTAATGTGTGAAAACGTTTTTTTTTAGCTAATGTTCCTGTTGGAGACTGTGGTATTAGCAAGCAAATCAGAACTGACAATGAGGGTAGTTATTCTTACGAAAACAAAAAATCATCATTGATGAAGAACATGCTAATAGGAGCTTCCGTACTTAATCCTTTGACTGCTCTAGACGCATTAACGTGCATGGCTACTCCTGCGCCCAGGTGCTCTAGACGTGTTTACGTGCGCCCTTGTTCCTACCGTCAGGTGCTCTGGACGTGTATACATGCGCCGCCTGTCTGTGCTGGTCACGTTTAGACGTCCAGCCGCTCGGGTCCCTGTGTGCTCTGCACATGTTAAGGCGCAAGCTACTTTGCGGCCAGGTCAGGTTGCCGTATTTCCACCCCAGCTGGTTATTTGCTTTCCAACGTTCGGCCTGTGAGTGCAGGTGCGATCTTATTTATGTTGCTATTTTCATTTTAGTTTTCACTGAGAAAATGGCTCGCCGTCGTGTTTGTACAAAGGAAGAAATCATGAAGAAGTGACTGCAGGAATGATCTCTTTGATATGGCTGATAGTGATGACCCCTCGATAGGATCTCGAAATAATAGTTCTAAGCCGTGTACATCAGTTAGTGGAAAACAACCATCTGTCTCCACAAGAGGTGAAAATTCTTCAGAAACTGAAGCTTCAGATAGCGAGAGCTAAATATGTGGAAAAAGACGTTGCTTTACTGACAGGTTTGACTGGAAGAAAAACGATTCTCAACCTTTTGAGCACACGTTTGACTATTCAGCTGCAGGACACAAATATGGAATAGGTCAAAATTCCAGTATTCTGTCATTTTCCTGAATTTTTAACAGAAGATCTTATGAAATCTTTTGCTGAATAAACAAATAGATTTTATTTATATACGAAGACAAATACGCTAGAATCAGTTCACTAGATTTGCAAGGTGGAAGGATTTGACATTTTCGAAATATTATTCACATTGAAAATTCAAAAATTATCACGTCAATGGATAGATGCACTGGATGTTCGAAACAGAAAGTGCGTCCAGAAATCAGGTACAAATACAGAACATGTAATGTACCACTGTCTGTTGTGACATGCTTCGTGGCTTATCACACAAAAAAGAATTATTAACCATGGGTAACTGCACTGTAATAATTACATTACATTTATACGCTTCTAAAACTAAGTGAAATACAAAAAAGTGTATATATATATATATATATATATATTGAACATTGGATAGGATAAAAAACCACCGCTTACCAAAGAGGGGGATTCCAGCGGCGTTGGTACACGAAAAAAACACGAACACACAAAGAATAAAAATTTACGAGCATGGCTCTTCCTCAGTAGAAGTGAGATGGCTGCACGCAAGCGCTGCTGGCAGCCAACTGCGTGAGCCACAATTTCGGTGGCTCATGGTGGGGGAAATACATCATGTCAGGAAGTGAGGGAGGGGGTAGAAGAATACAGGCCGGAAAACGGAGATGAATGGCAAGTATAAAGCAAAACTGTACAAGGTCCTGACGCGGAAGGGTAGTATACCTCAGTTAATCAAGTAATGGACACAAGTGGGGGAAAAAAGAAATATATATATATATATATATTTAACGTAACCAGTCCAAAGCTCGGATCCAAAAGAAGGATGGAAAATATATGCAGAATTTGTGAAAGGTATTCGAACATTTAACTTCAAAATTTTCTCCAGATGAATTACTGCACTCTCAAACAAAAACCAAACATATTTTAGTTTCTGTAATATCTATTTAATATATGAAGTACCTGTAGGTTTGTCTACACGGACATTCAGTTTTAGAGGAACTTAAGGTGTCAGAATAACTGCATTTATTTTGTATCTGGGTTTCAAAACGCAGAGCGGCAGCTGAAGGCCGTCACCCACAATGCCTCAGAAATATTCAGCATGTCGGGCCGCATGCCGAACTCAGCAATGCAGGTATAGGCCGACTGTTGCCACTCAGCGCAGGTAAACAGCTTACGGGACAAAAAAGGAGCTCCCAGCTGGGCAATACCTAGCTGTTAGAGAGTTAACAAAATGCTGCTTCCTACTAGTGATCACTAATGATATAATTGATGTATATCCTCAAGTGGGCATTATTCGTGGCTTGGAGTTATTCTCTGTCCTACCGCGTTTACCACTCTCTCCGGGAGTCCGTAAAAAGTTTGGTCTGCATTAAGGGGCCAAATTGTTAACTGTAGCAAAATAACAATAATAACAATAAATAATATATAAATACATTAATAAATGAGGGCAGGAATTCTACTTGTTAACCACCATTGATACACAGTTTCTTCAATGACATGATAACGTTATTTCCGAAATTTGAAATTCAAAGAAACAGGAAATTTCAGGAAGGAGTAAAGACAATGCCAGGCTGGTTATAAGTTGTTGCTACCTCAGCTTCTGTCTATGGTAAGCCTAAGGGGGTGGTGCTTGTAAATGGCTCAGATTCGCGGATGCGATGCTGATCCCGGAAGCTAGTGCATTGTCTCACGGTTCCACGGTTTGCAGTCAGGCCATGGGTAAAAGTGGTTTTATGAGCCTTATGTTTTTCTTGTGTTACAAGTACACTGGGATAGTGAAAACATATTATTCACTTATTGAGAAGCAAAAAATACATATGTCTGCATGTATCTATTAAGCAATCCAAATTCATTTTCATTGTTATTCTTCAGTAAAGTCATTACTATTGCAATGGCTCGGAAAAGATAAGTTTCCAAGCAACGTAAAGAAATTCGACCACGGTCTTTGAGAAGAGGCAATTCCACATTCCTTTGATCAATTTCGGATTTAAAAAAATTTAAACTGACATTTTGATGGCTGAATAATGAATGTGAATTGAGTACTGTCTAATGTCACTGATGTACTTTACCCTCCATCCAATTCGTTCGGCTATGAATTAATGTAAATATATGATTTGTAATTGCATCTAAACATTATTGATAAACATTTTTAAAAGTGAGGCTCAAATTTTTTGATATTAATAGATCAGTCAAACATCCGTATAATTCCATCAATGATACAATACAGTTTCTAATCCAATCATTCAACCAAAATATTATTTGATTAATTTCCTATTTGTTTGTTGAATAGTAATGCAATCAAGATTTAATTTAGAACTACTGGTATCTGCATTTATTGACATAATAACTCGTTGCGTGCTGAAGTGATGCTAAAGTCAAATACAATCCGTTTCTGAACACTGAAATGAGTAACAATCCTGTCTTAAAGTATAAATCAGGATACTGGAAGTAAATTCATTTAGCCAAAGTGTCAAGCAAGAAGTTTGTTTGCTCATAGTTGTAGAAGAATGATAGTCAGCATATTGTCGTCTTAACATCCACAAGGAATAGGAGTGGTTTTATAAATATCCTACGTTTCTTTTGTTCTAAGCAAAAAGCTATCAGTTTCTAAATTTCTGAAAGATTTTGTCCCAAGATAAAAATCATAAAATAGCTGATAGAAATAGTAACACATATTTTGCGTAATGTTTTCGTAACAGAAAAACTACTATGTTCTTAAGCAAAAATTACGGGTCAGCTGATAGCACTATCAAGATCCACACTGTAATTCATTATAAGGATTTATACTTTATCTCTGTTACACACTGCAAATGTGTGGTAGGATAATCATGAAGAAGTAGGGCTGTTTACACACAGCGTTAAACGCGGAACATTTCCTTAAACAGCTTGTACAGAATATCCATTTCCAAGTTATTCCGTCTGCTTTAAGAATTCGTAATCATTAAACTTATTTCAATACTCGTACATTTTGTTATTATATTACTGTTGACAGTAACATCAAAATTACGACACCCAGAGTTTGAATAAAATCCGCAGTAGCTAAGTTCAGAGTAGCGAAAAGTTAAATAACGGAAAAGAAGCGAAAAGACCGTATGCTGTTATAATCATTTACAGATGTTCCCAGGATAATATAGCCAATACCTCATAGTAATTTCATTGTATGTGTATTTCAAATTAATATCTATCATGCAGATAATTCATAATATGGTTGACAGCGTAATCACTAGCGAAAATTTGAAAGGAAATAAATACCATCGAATCATTTTCAATTTATCGCGCTCCTTAGTTTTCAATATAATCAAGGTAAATGGTTATTGCGCGGTATCACTTTCGGACTAGAGGGAAATGAAAGCTAATAAAAAATGATGAATTTTATAAGTACATTATTTAACCTGCAAGATAATAGCAGGAAACATGATTTTAAGTTAAGGCGTATATTATAATAAAGTTTAGCTACTAGCTATGTGACCCATGGACAGGTGATAGGGAGTGTGGACTGGCAATTGGAAGATTTCCGACTTTGCATCTGCTGCCAGCGTTGATTCCCCCCAACCTCACATGCTCATCACATTTTGGGTAATCCTTATCATTGGAAATAAATTTGTGTGAGGAACCTTGGAAAGACGGCACAAGTTATATGCAGTAAAATTATTTGTTGTATAAAATGTGATCGTCAATGTGAATGAGGTATGTTTACAGAAAAGTACCGCTAACATAATACGTTTCTCCAAATACTGAGAGTTGCATTTGAAGCGAACTGCACACGAAAATTCTCTACTTTCCGTAATTTTACGACAAATTGCTTCCTGCACAATGAGAAGGTTATGATACAGCATGACTGACAGATGAGAGAGAAACGTAATTTCATTCATTTCAGTTTTAATAAGTATAGAAAAATATGTTTATTATCCGAAATAAATTTACATCAACTTTAAAAAATGTATTAGTTATTACCAGATTCCCACAGTTCCTTATGGAAAAAAGTTTATAACAATATCCATTAGACGAAATGTGTGTTTGTAAAGAAATATACTTCAATAAAAAAAATAAAGATCAACACAAACGGACTCCAGATTTTTGGGCATGTCTCGCTACCACCAAACTATATAGCACTGCAAGAAGCTTAACGTTTTTGTCACGTAGGCCTTCACGGAAAACTCTGTTTTCTACTGTTCTTCAAGCACTATTAGCGAGTGGATGACATATGTATTTATGAAAATTCTAGTTTTTTTATTGTCTTTTGATAAAATATGGGCGTAAAGTGAAATTGCACTATACACGGACATCAATTGTTTTTCTGAAATACTGTATTTTCAACCTCTCCACTTCAGAAGACTCGTTATTGGGTAGATCCTCCGATTTGATTGAAATTCATTGGCCGGAGATCACTGCCCACCCATATCAGTGTAAACTAATAATTACAAGGATCTTTAATGCTTCGAATAATTAAATTCTGACTGTTTGGCTAAACTGCTATAGCTTTTATCAGTCCACCGTTTGCTCAGATTCACAGCAGAATTGACGTTTATGTCTAGATTAAAAGAAATTTGGGTATAATTTTATTTTCTCAAACACAATGAATATTCGTATAAAATGAATGGAGGCATTTTATAAAGACTCTAGAGGACAGTCTTTAAAAAATCTACGAGTGAGAGCATTACAGAACTTATTTCTCATTTAAGAATATAGTTGAATATTGGAGTGAAATAAAGTGTCTCTTAATGCTTGATTGCAGAGTATCAGGAAAGTGAAACACAGGTTATTTATGGAAGAAGGACGTTCATAATTTCCTGTTTTCGCAGAAGTAGGCGGAAATTTTTGTAAGCACTGGCCTTGTTTTCGATCATTCCTTCCAGCTTACTTAATGAATGGACTCTTGATCATTATTGTATATGCGTTCTTTTGTATATCACAATCAATGTCGGTTTCTGTAGTACCTTCAAGAAGTGTCTCTTCTTTATTTATCAAATGTGATGAGATATAATAATTCCTTTTTTCTAACAGTTATGGGCAGCTGCCAGGGAGCTTAATGGTTAAGGCAGATGGAAAGAAATGGCAGTATCACGGGTTCAAATCACTTTGTGTAATAAATTTTTACTGAATTTACTTTGCTTGTGTCAGTAGTCCAGGACGTACAGTTCTTCGGATCCCACAGTCTAGCCATGACTCATGCCTATTACCCAGCAAAGAGACTGTTACAAGGCTGCCGAAGTAATTTATAATTTTGATTTAATTTTACCTGAATGTATTATTATAGCATCGTAGTATGTGGATTGAAGAAACATTAAAACAAAAATGAAAAGCATAGCTGAAGAATCTCGTAATTACGAAATGTGAAGTGACTTCAATCTTGTTGTAAAAATCAATAGTTTTTTGTGTGGATTTTAATGAAAATAAGGACACTTAAAACTGTAATCCTGTATATCCAGTCTTTTTCTGTGGATAGATCTTCCTACAAATTCTTTCTTAGGCCACGATTTCCAAAACATGTGTTTTTTATACTTCATCTGCCAGCATAAATGTGAATATCTTCTACAACGCTACATTTGAAAAGTTTTGACTGTTTTGCTTTGAAGGTTGATTACTGTGAAGCACTGGGCTCTATCCGTGCAGTGTTAGAAACATGTTATGGATGCTAAATTTTTTGTTATCAGATAAGGTTTTTTGAGATTTGATCGTTTAAACTACTCTTGTCTAAATAAACCTAGAACAAAAGGAGTATATAATTTTCTTACCGATGCACAAGCTTCCTTATGTTTCTATCATACAGTTTAATTATTTTTTTTCTTTCATTTGCCTCTATCCAATCTGAGTCCCAGCAGTATCTCTGATGTTAATGTAGTCGGTTTTGCATTTCTCCAAAATAGTGTAGAATCGCTGATGACCGAAAAAAGGAAATTATGAACATCCTGCTTCTATAAATAACCTGTGTTTCACTTTCCTGATACTCTGCAATCAAGCATTACAAGATACTTTATTTCATTCAAATATTAAATTATTTTCTTAAATGAGAAACAAGTGCTGGAATACTAATAGCTCGTAGCTTTGATTAAGACTGTCTTCTGGATTCTGTATAAAATACCTCCATTCATTTCATACAAAAATTCTTTATAGTGGAAATTATTCAAATCTAATCGCAAACGGAAATTCTTCTATATATTTCAGCAGCTGGTGGTTTTTTGGAAATACTGCAGATTGCGTGGATTTAATTAATCGAATTGTTAAAAATCCTTGTAGTCAACGATTACAAAGAAATGCCACGATCTGTGTCCAACAATTTTCCATCAAATTTGGCAAAGTTGTGGAGAGCGTGTCGGAGATGGTTCCTACAAAATAAAATTTCCAAAAATCCACCCCTTCTTCCCCATAACACCCCGTAATTTAAACAAACCAACAGATTTTATCCAATTTTGATGGAAATTGGCACACACATACATTAAAACAAACAGAAAAATACTGCCTACATATGGCTTCCAAAAACTCATCCCCTGTTCCCCTTCCCACCCCTTAATTTTTACACAACCACACAACTTTTGTCTGATTTCGATGGAACTTTGTACACACATACTTTTTAAAAATATAAAAATAATATAGACATTTGTTTTACAAAAACCAATCCCATTTTCCATTCCAAAACTACCCCACCTCTTCTCCCTTACACTCCATATTTTTTTTTTTTTTTTTTTTTAAAAAAAAAAAACCTCACAGATTTTATTCGATTTCTATGGAAATTTGCACATGTATACTGGAAAAAAAAAACAACATACCTATGGTTTCCAAAAAAGCATCCTCTCCCCTTTCCCACCCATTAATTTTTACGCAAACCCACACTTTTCACCCGATTTTTAAGGAACTTTGCACACACATATACTTCAAAAAATAGAAAAATACTGTAGACATTAGTTATACAAAAACCCAGTCCCTCTCCCCTTTTCCACCCCTTCATCATTGTCAATGTTCTTTATAGAAAGCTACAGTTCCTAACCGATTTTTAAAGAATTTTGCAGATGAATACTTTAAAACAAACAGAAAAATACTGTTTACTTTCAGTTTGCCAGAGCCAAACCCCACCCCCTTCCACCATTTCCCCTCTCCTATTAATTTCCTTTGATCTGTATTGAAACCCACAGTTTTTATCTGATTTCAATGGAACATTGCATTTGTATACTTAAAAATAAGAAGAAAAATGCTGTTTGAATTTGATTTTAAACAACCAACTGCTCTCCTCCTTTACCCAAACCCCCTAATTTTTGTCAATATTTCTTATACATATCCACAGTTTTTGTCCAATGTCGGTGGAACTTCACTGCACGTATACTTTGAAACAAGGAGAAAAGTACTGCCTTCATATGGTTTCCAACCCCTCATCCCTTTTATTCCCTCCTCTCTTAGTTTCCAATGTTCCTTAAACTAAGTTTATTCAATGTGGATGGAACTTTGTACATGTATAAATTAAAGCAAAGAGAAAAATGCTGTCTATAGTTGGTTTACAAAAGCTACCCACTCTCCCTATCATACTAATTAAGCAAAATTTACATTTGAAACATTCAGTTTTTGGAAATATCCCGAAAACAGTGGAGAAATTAGACTTAGTAGATAGTAACATTAGTAAAGTACACAATATTTCCTGTTAAACAGCGATAGACAGATTAGGATCGAGCTTGAATTTTAAAAATTATTTTAATGTTTTTGTGACAACACACAAATCTACAATTTTTGAAGTTTGCCCACATATGCTTTAAAATAAGTGAAAAATGATATTTATATTTAGTTTACAAAACTGCACAGACTCTCTCGTTTTATCCCTCTTAAGACTGATTTACATGTGCAACTTTTCCGTGTTTAGCATATATCTCCAGAACAAATTCAGATTTTTTGTATATATAGTGATTGGAATCACCAAAAATATGTCATATCCAAGACCATTGCAATAAACTTGAAATTTAATGAAACAGCAATTAAAATTTATACATAAATATCTGATTTTTACTAAATACAAACTTTCAAAAGTATTCATTTAATCTATATGTGTAGTCAAGTAGCAATGCTGGGTCAGCTAGTCTTCTTCTTCTTTATATATAAAAATCAATGTCTGTCTGTTTGTCCTTTGTGCACTCCTAAACCGTTTGTCTGATTGCGGTGAAACTTTGATGATTAGTCGAGTGCAAGTCTGTGATGGTTCTTCAGAAAAAAAAATTCCCAAACAACCACCCCTTCTTCCCCATAACACATAATTTTTAAAAAAAAAAACCATAGATTTTATCTGCTTTGTATGAAATTTTGTGCATGTATACTATAAAATACAGAAAAATGCTGCTGCATATGGTTACCAAAAACGCATCTCCTCTCCCCCTTCCCACCCCTTAATTTTTACACAAACCCACTTTTTTGTCCGATTTCGATGGAACTTTACGCACATACACTTTTTTAAAAAATAGAAAAATACTGTAGACATTAGTTTTACAAAAACCCAATCCGTCTTCCCTTTCCCACCCCCAATCCACCCATTCCTCCCCCTTACAACCCATTGTTTAAAAAAACCCACAGATTTTATCTGGTTTTGATGGAAATTTGAACACATATACTTAAAAACAAACAGAAAAATAATGCATAGGCCTACATATGGTTTCCAAAAACACAACCGCTCTCCCCATTACCACCCCCTTAATTTTTACACAAACCAACACTTTTTATCCGATATTGATGGAACTTCACACATATATACTTTAAAACAAGGAGAAAAATACTGTTGATTATTGGCTGTCCAGGTGGCGCCTTGTCATGTTTCTTGAAACTGACGTTTCGACCCTCATTCTGGGGTCTTCTTCCAGGGCAGTTCTGTCGGTTTCAAGAAACATGACGCGACGCTACCCGGACAGCCAAGAATCAACTGATTCTGGCCGCGGAAGCCTACTGATTACAGAAAAATACTGTCAACATTTGGTTCCCAATTCCCAACCCCTCATCCACTTTATTCCCTCCTCTATTAATTTATCTACCTTACACTAACTTTATTCAATGTGGATGGAACTTTGCACGTGTATAAATTAAAGCTAATAGAGAAATGCTGTTTATTTTTAGTTTACAAAACTCACCCCCTTTCCCTATCACCCTAATTAAGCAAAATTTACCCTTAAACCATTCAGTTTTATGGAAATATCTCAAAAACGGTGGGTAAATAAGTCAAAGTAGATGGCAACATTATTAAAGTAGATAATATTTCCTGTAAAATAGCACTAGACAGATTACGATCAGACTTGAATTTAAAAAATTATTTTATAGTTTTTGTGACAAAACACAAATTTACAGTTTTTGAAGTTTGCACACATATGCTTTAAAATAAGTGAAAATGATGTTTATGATTAGTTTACAAAACTGCATATGCTCTCCCATTTCATCCCTCTTAAGACTGATTTACACATGCAACTTTTCCATGTTTAGCATATATCTCCAGAACAGACTCAGATTTTTTTTGTATATATGCTGATTGGAATCACCAAAAACATTGCATATCCAAGACCATTGCAATAAACTTGAAATTGAATGAAACAGTAATTAAAATGTATACATAAATACCTAATTTTTACTAAATACAATCTTTCAAATGTATTTATTTAATCTGTATGTGTACTCAAGTCTAGCAATAGTGAAACAGTGCCGGGTTAGTTAGTCTTATATTTAAAAATCATATTATGTTTGTTTGTTTTGCCTCTATGTGCTCTTAAACCAGTCATCTGATGAAACTTTGAGTTGTCGGGTGCACATCGGAGAAGGTTCGTAAGAAATAAAATTTCCAAAAAACCACCCCCTCAACCCTTTTACAACTCTTGATTTAAACAAACCCACAGATTTTGTCCGATTTCCACAAAAATTTGCACATATATACTTCAAAACAAACTGAAAAATATTGCGTATATATGGTTTCAAAAATGCAACTCTTCATTTCCTTCACATCCCGCTAATTTAAAAAAAAAAAAAAAAAAAAAAAAAAAAAAAAAAAAAAAAAAACACACAGATTTTATCCATTTCGATGGAAATTTCCACATGTATACTATAAAAAATGCATAAAAATATTGGCTACATATGATTTTGAAAAATGTAACCCCTCTTTTCCTTTACATCCCCTAAATTTTTGCCAATGTACTTTAAATAAAGCTACAGTATTTCACCAATTTTGAAGGAACTTTACACTCGTATACTTTAAAACAAACAGAATAATAATGTTAAAATTGGTTTTGCTTAAGTCTACCCCTCTCCCCTTTTACACCCTCCCCTCTTAATTTCCAAGGATCTTTATAGAAACCCACAGTTTTTATCCAGTTTCAATGGAATTTACGTTCCAATCCATAAAATGAGAAAAATGCTGTCTGTATTTGTTTTACGAAAACCAACACCTATACCTTTTTCAGCCCTCTTAATTTTTTCAGTGTTTTTTTTTTTTTTTTTTTTTTTTTTTTTTTTAATATGAAGCTACAATCGATACTGTTTGATTAATTTGAAAGTTGCCACATGTATGTATTTTTTAATGGAGGTTTTTGAGAAAATAAAAAAATAAAAAACTACACCCTCTTTCCCTTTATATCCCTTCATTTAAACAAACCCTCAGAATTCATCCGATTTCAATGGAAATTTTCATATGTGTACTATAAAACAAATTGTATAATATTGCCTATAAATGTTTTCCAAAAAAGCAATCCTTCTCTCCCTTTACATCCCCTTAATTATTTCCAATGTTCTTAATACAAAGTTACAATTTCTATCTGATTTTGAAGGAAGTTTACGCATTTTTACTTTAAAACAAATAGAAAAATACTGTTTACATTTGGTTTGACAAAGCCCACTGCCTCTCCTCCTTTAGCCCCTCCCCTCCTAATTTGTAGTTATCTTTATACAAACCCTCAGTTTTTATCTGATTTTGATGGAACTTTGCATATGTATACTTTAAAATAGGAAGAAAATACTATGTACATTTGAATTAAAAATCCAACTTCCCACCCCTTTTACCCCAACTTCCCAATTTTTGGCAAAGTTTCTTATATATACCCACAGTTTTTATACTATATCAATGAAACTTTGGACATGCATACTTTAAAACAATCAGAAAAATACTGTCTACATTTAGTTTGCAAGAATCACAACCTTTACTCCACCAATTCTTAATTTCCAATGTTCCTTCCACAAACTCACAGTTTTTATTCCATTTGAATGGAACTTTTCACATGTATACATTAAAGGCCAAATCACATGATTCGAACAACCCCAACACCTGTTTCACAGTTACAGCTGTTAGAGTTTTTCCAATCACAACCACCCCTTCAGAACTCCGCAGGTGGGAACTATCCTACCAATATATCCTTGACACCAGACACACTCCTGGCCTAAACCTACGTTAAACCAGTCATTTACTATCTTTCTGTTTAGTCAGTTAAGGCATGTTTTTTTAAGTAAGTACCGTTTTGAAATTAAAAAAAAAAACGTGCAAATATATCTCAATAATTTTATTTTTACATGAAAGCCTGTACCTTACTCTACTTTTCAACACAATTCCTTTTGATATTGAGGCACTTGTTATAACGTAGTACCAGTATTTGAAAACCCTCCTCATAGAAGTCTGCCGCCTGACTTGTTAACCACTGCATCACAACTGTTTTGACTTCGTTATCGTCTTCAAGACGCTGACCGCCCATAAAGTGCAGGAACAGATGATAGTCACTGGGCGCCAGATCAGGGCTGTACGGAGGATGATCTAGAGTTTCCCATCGAAAATATGTGATGAGATCTTTGGTCTGACGGGCATTGTCATGCAGAAAAACGATGCCCTTGCTCAACTTGCTACGTCTTTTGTTCTGGATTGAACAGCGCAGATTGTTCAATGTCTCACAATAAGCTGCTGCATTGATTGTCTCATTATGAGGCAGAAATTCCACAAGCAATACTCCTTTTCTGTCCCAAAAAACTGTGCACATGATTTTCTGGGCAGAAATTGTTAGCTTGTACTTCACTTTTTTGGGTGAATCTGAATGCCGCCATTCCATGGACTATTGCTTTGATTCAGGTGTGATGTAGGCCACCCATGTCTCATCGCCCATAACAATTTGGCTTAAGAAATCATCACCATCGTTGTGGTACTGTGCAAAGAAAGTCAATGGACTGCCTAAACGTTTGGTTTTGTGCACATCCGTTAACCTTTTCGGTACCCAACGTCAGCACAATTTTCGGTAATTCAAGTGCTTGGTCACAATGCCATACAAAACACTACGAGAAACATTAGGAAAGACATCACACAAGGACGAAATCGTAAAGCGTCTGTTTTCTCTCACCTGGTTGTCCACTTTCTGCACCAAACTTTCATTAACGACCGAAGGACCCCACTCCGTTGTTCATCATGCACATTTGTGCGGCCATCTTTAAATGCTCTCACCCACCTTCTCACCATTCCATCACTCATAATGTTTTGTCCGTAAACTGCACAGATCTCACGATGAATATCGATCGGTTTTAGGCCTTTAGCACAAAGAAATCTTATAACAGCCCGTACTTTACGGTCGGCGGGACTCACGATTATCGGAGGCATCTTAAACACTCAGTGAACAACGTAAACAAGGAAGAATTAGACTGTAATGGCGTCAGTGCATAGGCAAGAGATGCAGGTACCCAGTGTGCATGCGCGGAACACCGACCTTAGGGCTGCAGCCACGGTGTGACAAAACGGTACTTACTTAAAAAATACGCCTTGTATATATATTTATTGCATTTTATATATATTTATATATATACACCCCTATAACTGATCAGAATAAAATTGTGATTTTTGAATAATGTTTTCAATAATAATTTTCAAACTGGTGCCGCAGAGATTATCTTGTTCCACTTCTATCGCTGTTCAGCCCTACCCCTCCACCCCCGGCACTTCCACCTCCACCCTGTGTTTCCACCTTTGTTTCATTCATGTGACAGGTAGGTGTGTGATAACATCTTTCCCCCTGCCATATGTTTCGCCTATCACATGAAAAAGGTATTTCACCGAAATATTTTGCAATTTGTTAGTTTTTGTGTGTTTTTACGTGTTCTTCTCGCCCTCTTGCTTTCATCTGTGGTAAGTGATGGGTATTTTCCCTATTCTATCTAAGTTTTAGTGCCCAATGGCAGTTTCTTTGTTTCAATTATCCATTTAAAGCAAAGAGAGAAATACTGTCTACATTTGGTTTACAAAAAACATCCCAATTTCCCCCATCACTGTAACTAAGCAAAAATTACATTTGAAATCATACAGTATTTTGCAAATATCTCGAAAATGGTGGGGAAATTAGCCAAAGTAGATAGTGCTATTCTTAGAGTAAACAACATTTCCTGCTAAACAGCACTAGACCGATTCAAATTGAACAATTGCTGACCAAGGAATTTGAACTTGAAAATTAAAAATTATTTTAAAATTTTTGTAACAGCACACAAATCTACAATTTTTACTCGATATTGAAGGAAGTTTGCTCACACATGCTTTAAAGTAAGTGAAAATGATGTGTACATTTAGTTTACAGAACTGCACACACACTTTCCCCCCTCTTTAGACTGATTTACATGTGCAACTTTTCTCTGTTTAGTATATATCTCAAAAAGAAATCGAGAGATTTTTTGTATATATGGTGAATGGAATCACAAAAAGTATATTATATCCAAGGCAATTGCAATGAACTTCAAATTAAGCCAAACAGTAATTAAAATGTTGATGTAAATATCTAATCTTATATATATATGTGTGTTTTCCTATATTTCACTTTTCAGCCACCACTACCTAGCACAGATCACTGGTCTTTGTCTGTGGAAATATCATTGAGTTTCCTGTCATGCACAATGTTGGCTGAATATCGATAGCTGTGGTGATGTGGGAGATATGATGGTTAAAAGTGGTCGATTCAGGGCATTTTCGTATTTCGACCAAAGACATGAGTCTCCGTATATGTCACTCTGCTGCCTCAACTACATAGCATAGACCAATGGTGTTTGTGTGTGGTAGTGGTATCGTGTCTCCTATTGTGTACTATGGCGGTTAGATGTTGGTAGCTATGGGGGTGTGGTAGATATGGTGATTGAAAGTGGTCGACCTGCGGCACTTTCATATTTCTACCTAAAATGTATGTGTCAT
>CM061919.1:31221133-31247064 GCA_031002005.1 Vandiemenella viatica
AAGATATACGCTAAACAGAGAAAAGTTGCACGTGTAAATCAGTCTTAAGAGGGGTGAACGGGAGAGCGGATGCAGTTTTGTTAACTAGATACATACATCATTTTCCATTATTTAAAGTACGTGTGTGCAAACTTCTTTCGACATCAAATAAAAACTGTAGATTTGTGTGATGTCACAAAAATTTGAAAATAATTTTCAAAATTCAAGTTCAAATTTCCTGGTAAGCAATTGTCCAATCGTAATCTGTCCAGTGCTGTTTAACAGGAAATAATGTGTACTTTAATAAAGTTGCTATCTACTTTGTCTAATTACCCCAGCGTTTTCAAGATAATTTCAAAATTGAATGATTTCAAGGGTAAATTTTACTTAATTAGGATGATAGGGAAAATGGGTGGATATTGTAAACCAAACATAGACAGCATTTTTCTCTTTGCTTTAATTTATACATAAGCAAAGTTCCATCCACATTGAATAAAGTTAGTGTAAGGAACATTGAAATTAAGAGTGGAGGGAATAAAGGGGATGAGAGTTTGGATTTGGAAACCAAATGTTGACAGTATTTTTCTCCTTGTTTTATAGTATACGTGTGTGAAGTTCCATTGATATCGGATAAAAACTGTGAGTATGTATAAAGAACATTGCAAAAAAAATAAGGGGGGAGGTAAAGGAGAGAGGGTTTCGGTTCTTGTAATCTAAATATACACCATATTCTTCGGTCTGTTTAAAGTTTGCATGTTCAATGTTCAATCGATATCGTGTAAAAACTGTGGGTACGTATATAAATATTGCACAAAAATTAGGGCATTGGGGTAAAGAGGGAGAGCAGTTGGTTGTTTAAAACCAAATGTAAACAGAATTTTTCTTCTTGTTTTAAAAGTATACAAAGCAAAAGTTCCAACAAAATCAGATAAAAACTGTGGGTTTCAATAAA
The DNA here is from genome assembly GCA_031002005.1 of Vandiemenella viatica. Taxonomy (NCBI): domain Eukaryota; kingdom Metazoa; phylum Arthropoda; class Insecta; order Orthoptera; family Morabidae; genus Vandiemenella; species Vandiemenella viatica. Next base: position 31,222,065 of record CM061919.1, read on the forward strand.
GATCACTGGAAAATTAATAGGGGTGGGGTTAGGAGGAGGGGGTGGATTGGGCTTTGTAAACAGTATTTTTCTGCTTGTTTTAAAGTATACGTGTGCAAACTTCCTTCAAATCGGATATGAACTGTAGCTTTGTGTAAGGAATATTGACATAATGAAGGGGTGGAAACGGGTAGAGGGATTGGGTTTTTGTAAAACTAATGCCTACAGCATTTTTCTATTTAAAAAAAAAAAAAAAAAAAAAAAAAAAAAAAAAAAAAAAAAAAAAAAAAAAAAAAAAAGTATACATGTGCAAAGTTCCATTGGAATCGGATAAAAAGTATGGGTTTGTGCAAAAATTAAGGGGGTGGGAAGGGGGAAGAGGGATTGTGTTTTTGAAAACCATATGTAGGCAGTATTTTTCTCTTTGTTTTTAAAAAATATCTATGTGCAAATTTCCATCAAAATCGAATAAAATCTGTGTTTTTTTTTTAAAATTATGGATGTAAGGGGAAAGAGGGGGTGTTTACGGGGTGGAAAAGGGGAGAGTGATTGGGTTTTTGTAAAACTAATGTCTATAGTATTTTACTATTTTTTACAAAGTGCACACAGTTGCATCAAAATCGGATAAAAAGATTGAGTTTGTGTAAAAATTAAGGGGTGGGCAGGGGGAGTGCGGTTGTGTTTTTGGAAACCATATGTAGGCAGTATTTACCTGTATGATTTAAAGTATATATGTGCAAATTTCCATCAAAATCGGATAAAATCTGTGAGTTTTTTAAAATTATGGATTGTAAGGGGGAAGAGGGGGTGCTTTTGGGGTGTAAAAGGGGAGAGGGATGGGGTTTTGTAAAACTAATGTCTATAGCATTTTTTTATTTCTTAAAAAGTATATGTGTAAATAGTTCCATCGAAATCGGATAAAAAGTGAGGGTTTATATAAAAATTAAGGGGGAAATAGGAAGCGTTTTTCGAAACCAAACGTAGGTAGTGTTTTTCTGTTTGCTTTACAGTATACATGTGCAAATTTTCGTAGAAATCGTATAAAATCTGTTGGGATTTTTAATGATTGGGTGTTATGGGAATGATTGGACGGTTCTTTTGGAAATTTAATTTCTCAGGAACCATCTCCGGCACGCACTCGAGAACTCACCAAAGTTTTACCGTAATCGGACGAACGGTTTAGGAGTGCATAGAGGACAAACAGACATACATTGAGCCTCTTATATAAAATGCTAATCTGGAGTCTACGTACGTCGTCTATAGCTACTATAGCTATTGGCTAGAAAACAGTCACATGCCAGCCTTCACTCGCCAACCAACAGCCACCATATTACATTCCTTCCATCATCTTGTTTTTTGTTTATTTACAGCTAGACTCAGAAATTCATGTAAGGAGAAGGAGATTCAATATTTACGCTATTTATCTGTATCAGTTAGACGCAGAAATTCATGTAAGAATAAAGGGATTCAATATTTATGCTATTTTATCTGAACCAGTTATAAAGACTAAATTAAACCATAAACTAAGAATTTTTCTGGTAGACAGTAAGGAACAATGAAGTTTATTAAAATCTCGGAGAAACATAATGCGAAATCTCAACTAAATAATAGTTATCCGTTTTCGAAATTATAGTCTCCGTCATCTAAAGTAAAGTGCATTTATTTATGTAAAATCCTAACCAAATACTCTGATAATCTAACCAGAATAACGTATTCATATAATTAAAGATATCATTAAAAATGACTTATTCGCTTCTCCTTATAAGCTTTTCCATAATAAATTCCTACTACCATTATATATGATACCCATAATTTTTGATACATGTGTTAGCTATTAAATGAGATTTAAGATAACTTTTTTATTAGATTTAAATTATCAAGGAAATGACTATTTACTGTATAAGTGATGTGACACTCGCAATTCAACAACGATATTATTGCCGCAAAATAGCAGTGAGCATAGATATTAGAAATACGGAGAGCAGGGGAAAAAAATTAATGTGAGGCAATTATATGTCACCAAGTTACAATTAGTACATTCGTTTAAATTTACATGTTGCTTTTTATTTATCTACGACAACCAGACGCAAAAATTCATGTAAGGAGAAGGGTATTCTATTTTTATGTTATATTACCTGTATCAGGGGGTGTACAGGTTTGGTAGAGGCTATACTAGCCTTTTCCAAACAAATGTCAACCCCTCCTTCACGTGGTGCACCCTGTTTGCACGGACGATGCTCTGGCGACTGAAAGATTCCCGGTATAAGGAGTCACCCACTGTTTCCCAACGGCCTCCAAAAGGAGGGCGTAAGAGTGGGGAGTGGTTCAGGGCACCCTCTTGCCCTTGGGGTTGGAAACGGCCCCTAAAGGAGGATTAATCAGAAATGATCAACGGCATGGGGATGCAGAAGGCAACGGGAAACCACTACATTAAAGACCCAAAGGGTATCCCGAGGACATTTAACCCTCTCAAATTACATATATCATGATGGCTTCTTCCTGGGTAAAATATTCCGGAGGTGAAATAGTCCCCCAATCGGATCTCCGGGTGGGGACTGCTCCGAGAGGAGTAATCAGAACGTATAGAAACATTCTACGAGTCGGAGCATGGAATGTTAGAAGTCTGAAAAGGGCAGGTAGGTTAGAAAACTTAAAAAGGGAGATAGAACAACTTAGGTTAGATGTTGTTGGGATTAGTGAAATTAAATGGAAGGACGCGCAGGATTTCTGGTCTGGGGAATACAGGATAATTAGCACACAAGCTGTCAATGGAGACACTGGTGTAGGATTTGTAATGAACAAGAAAGTAGGGAAACGGGTGAGTTATTATGAACAGTTTAGCGATAGGATTATTTTGATGAGGTTAGAAACTAAGCCCATCCCAACCACGTTAGTATAAGTGTATATACCAACATCACAGAAAGATGACGAAGAAACAGAAAAAATATACTCTGAAATTGAAGAATTAATCCAATATATGAAGGGGGAGTAAAATCTAATAATCATGGGTGATTGGAATGCAATAGTGGGAGAAGGAAAAGAGGGGAATACTGTAGGAAGTTTTGGTGTAGGAGAAAGAAAAGAGCGAGGAAGCATTTTGTTAAAGATATAAGCTAGTAGTGGCAAACACACTGTTTAAGAACCATGCAAGAAGAATATACATCTGGAAACGTCCTGGGGATACAGGCAGATATCAGCTAGATTATATCATGGTCAAACAGCAATTCGGGAATCAAGTTCTAGACTGTAAAGCGTACCCAGGAGCAGACATAGACTCGGACCATAATTTGATAATAATGAAGTGCAGGCTGAAATTTAAGCGAATAAGGAAGCAGTATAAACAGAACAGACTGGAAGTGAATAAACTGAAACAATCAAGCACAAGAGAAAACTTTGCAGAAATTGTAGACTTAGGTCTAAGAAGTAAGGAGTTCAACTGAGGATGAACGGAATGTATTGGAATCTAGCCACTGCCGACAGGGGGCCCGCACCACATGTATTAGCCTAGGGGCCCACAGAGCCTAAATGCGGCCCTGAATGAAAGCTGGGAAAGAAACATTAGGTTTTAGGGAACAAGCTGCCCGAAAACCTTGGATCACAGAAGAAATTTTGCAGCTGATGGATCAGAGGAGAAGGTACAAAAATGCTCAGGATGAAACAGGAAGAGAGCAGTACAGGCAATTTAGAAATCAAATTAATAGGAAATGCAAAATAACAAAAGAAAAATTGCTTTAAGAAAAATGTGAAGAAGTAAAAAAGGAAATGGTCGTAGGTAAAGTAGATGTTGCATATAGATAGATCAAACAAAATTTTGGAGGTATGAACATTAAAGCTGCCGATGGGAAACCTCTTTTAAGCTCAGAAGATAGAGCTAACCGATGGAAGGAATACATTGAGAAACTGTATGTTGGGGACGACTTGAACAAAGTGTAATGGAAAAGGAAAGCGATGTCGACATTGATGACTTAGGAGATCCTGTTTTGAGGACAGAATTTAATAAAGCTCTGAATGACTTGAAAGCAAATAAGGCAATTGGAATTGATGAGATCCCTGCAGAACTTCTTAAATCCCTAGGAAAGGAAGGAATCGAAAGATTATTCCAGCTGATATCAAAAAGTTATGAAATGGGAGAAATTCCAACTGATTTTAATAAAAATATCATCTTCACACTTCCAAAGAAAGCACAAACCGACAAATGTGAGAATTATCACACCATTAGTCTAAGAACACATGCTTCAAAATTATTGACCAGAATAATATACAGAAGGATGGAAAGGGTAGTAGAAGAGATAGTAGGTGAAGAGTTTAGGAAAAATCACAATTCTGCAATTCTGTCTTTAAGATTAATATTTGAAGGGCGGATCAAGAAAAACAAAGATACTTTCATGGCATTTGTTGATTTAGAAAAAGCTTCTGATAATGTTAGGTGGGACAAGACGTTCAACATTTTAAAGAAGTCAGGTCTAAAGTATCGAGATAGAAGAATACTCTATAAACTATATAAGAATCAGGTGGCTGTAATAAAAGTAGAGAATCACGAGAGACATGTATCACTTAAAAAGGGTGTGAAACAAGGCTGTAGTCTATCCCCGTTAATAGTCAACTTGTATGTAAAAGAAGCAATGAAGAAAGTCAAAGAAAAATTTCCATGTGGCATAAGTTTTCAGGGAGAAAAAATCAGTATGCTACGATTTGCTGACGACATTGTCTTGCTAGCAGAGAGGGCTGAGAATATTGAGAAGTTACTGAATGGCATGAACAAAATACTGGAAGAAGATTTTGGACTGAATATAAATCAAAGCAAGACAAAAGTGATGAAATGTAACAGAAATGATATCAATACTAGTGGATTAAATATAAAAATAGGATCGGATGCAATAGGAGAAATAAGAGAATTCTGTTACTTGGGAAGCAAAATTACAACCAATGGCCTACAACGGAAGTTATGTGCAAGTCCCATTTCATGTTGCTTTGTACTGTTACGCCTAGATACTTCAGTGAATCCACAGTGTCAACAACTGAATTGTTAACTTTGTACTCCTGAGCAAGTGGGGTCTTTTTATTACTTATGTGCATTGGCTTCCACTTTTTACAGTTAAGTGTAAGCTGCCATTCACGGCACCATTCCGAAATAACATCCAGATCGCGCTGAATTTGTAAGCAATCGTAAGAGAACCTCACATCCCTATAAATAAGTGCATCATCAGCAAAAAATCACATCCTGCAATTAACGTTGTCACCGAGATCGTTTATAAAAATTAAGAAAAGAAGTGGTCCTATTACACTTCCTTGAGGAACGTCCGAAGTAACATCTAGTTTAGAAGATGCTTCCCCGTCTACAACGACATACTGTGACCGACCAGTTAGAAAATCGCGTATCCATTCGCAAATCTGATCAGATATACCGTACGCTCGGATCTTCGCTAAGAGTCGGTTGTGTGGTACAGAGTCAAAAGCTTTCTGAAAATCCAAGAAAATAGCATCAACTTGTGATCCTGCATAAACAACTTTCATTACATCATGCGAAAATAGAGCCAGTTGCGTTTCACATGATCGGTTCTTCCAAAATCCGTGTTGTTATGCGGTAAGTAGCTCGTTTTCATCTAGAAACTTCTTAACGTTAGAGCATTTGATATGCTCTAGAATTCTACTGCAAACAGATGTTAGCGATATCGGTCGATAATTCATAGGATTTCTCCGATCTCCTTTCTTGAAAACGGGAATCACCTGCGCAATTTTCCAGTCAGAAGGTACTTTTCTTTCCTCTAAAGATTTACGAAATATATCTGACAGAAATGGTTCTATTTCTTCCGCGTATTCCGAAAATACTCTTACTGGTATACCATCGGAACCCGGCACTTTCCCCCACTTCAGGAGCTTTAATTGCTTTATGATACCTACACTATCAATTTGTACTGGATCCATCTCAAGTTCAACACGCCGTGGAAAAACTGGAATGTTTTCCATGTTTTCATCAGTGAAGGAATTTTTAAATTCGGCGTTAAATACGGTAGCCTTGTCGCGGCTGTCATCAACTTCCCTACCGTCTTGTAGTAGAACTGGCATATTGTTGTCACAACCACTTATTTTTTTACATACGACCAAAATTTCTATGGATTTTCAATGAGGCTCTTGGAAAGTGAGTTGCATCGAAAATCATTAAAGGCCTCGCGCATCGCATTCTTGACCTATCCTCTTGTCTCAGCTAGCTTTTCTAAATCACTCCTATACATCGTCTTTCTTGAGAGTGCATGAATCTTCCTTTGCTTTTTAAGTAACCTTTTAACTTCACGCGTATACCACGGGGGATCGTTCCCGTCCCAGATTGTCCTTTTCGGTATATGTAAGTCCATACTTTCCCCGACTATATTTATGAATCGAAGGCACATCTCTTCAACCGAGCCTCTTCCTTCTATAAAGGTAATGTATTTATCCCTCAAAAACGTTCTTAAACTCCCCTTTGGGGCCTTTTCGAACCTGTAAAGGACACTTTCTTTTTTCTTTTTGCGCTCGACTGTTAATTTTACTGTAGCAATTACAGCTTTATGATAACTTATTCCCATGGTGGTAGAAATGTCCGTAAATAATTCAGGCCTATTTGTAACGAGAATATCTAAAATGTTTTCGTTATCGTTGCGGCACCGCGTTGGTTCAGTGACGATCTGCTCAAGATTAAGATCTGAGAAAAGGTCAAGAATAATCTCACAGGATATTTTATCCCTGCCACCAGTAACGTGGGCGTAATTACTCCAGTCAATATACGGCAAGTTGAAGTCGCCTCCTAGTATTATTCCGTGATCCGGAAATTGACGAGCTATATTACTTACGTTATTTCTTAAGGCCTCAGCAACGCCTACATCTGCATCTGGTGGATGATAGAAAGACCCTATTACAAGTTTCGTCCTAGCTACTTTTAGTCTAATCCTTAGGATTTCACAGACCATATCAATATTTATTTCGTTACACGACAGGTGTTTACGAACAGCTATAAATACACCACCTCCATTTCAATGTAACCTATCCTTAAGGAAAACATTCATGCTATGGTTAAAAATTTCTGCTGAACTTATATCTGGTTTAAGCAGCTTTCAGTACCTAATACAATATCAGCTTCTGTGCTACTAATAACGCTTTCAAGTTCAGGCTGCTTATTACAAACACTTCTACAGTTTATAACGAGTACTTTTAACAGTCGAGATTGATTTTCGCTACTCCTAACATATGGTGCCGAATTTAATTGGGCTGCCCGTGACTGTAATCCCAGTTTCGGGTCTTCCTCCCTCAGCCTAAAAAATCCCCCAATGCACTCCACACGGCCCCTGCCACCCGTGTAGCCGATTCACGTGTGTAGTGCACACCTGATCTATCCAAGGGAACCCTACACGACTCGACCCCAGGGCGAAGATCAAGGAATCTGCAGCCATGATTATCGCAGAAACGACGCAGTCTCTGGTTCAGACCCTCAACTCGGCTCTGAACCAGAGGTCCACAGTCAGTTCTATCGACAATACTGCAGATGGTTAGCTCAGCCGAAATCTTGCGGTCATCAACCACAGAGCTCACCGTATGAGCAAGCCGCCGGAAGGAAGAGAGGATACCCTCCGACCCAAGGCGGCAAGCATCATTCGTGCCGACATGAGCTACACCTCGTCCGCTCAATGGCATCTGGGATGGCCTGATCCACATCATGGACCAGACCTTCCCGGAATGCACAATGAATGGACATTGGACTTCATCCCAGACCTGTTCGCCATGTCCCTAAGCGGCTCAATGAAACGCCTAACGTTTGAGCTACCTGTCACCAGAATCCCCTTCTGTGATCGCCCAGACCTAGCGGGCGGGAGGGGGGGGGGGGGCTGGCAACTCGCTGATTGACAATTGTGGATCTGAATCAGATCCAGACAGCACATCAAACCTATTGGACAGTGGTACAGACTTGCCCTCCTGGGATTCAGACCTGTACGCCTGCCCCCGCATGCGGCGTCGACGTCCGGAAACCACGCGCCAGACACCATCAGGTGACTGCCGCACAGGCTCCGAAGTCTCAGCCTGGACTGCAGGTACAATATTTGGTAGGGGAGAACCTGTGAGAACACTAGCTTCGTCAGGGTCACCCCTTCCACATCTGCTGCAGTCACCTACGGCAGCTTCCAGCCTCATAACTTTCGTTAGCAAAGCTGCAAGCTGAGCGTGAAGATCAGCCACCTCAGCCCGCAGTCTGCACACAGCAGTCACAGTCCCTACACATATTACTTTGAAAGCAAAAACTACGGAGAGGATGAAAGTTGAACTAACCGAGAATCCAAATAAACTGTTCACAACTTACTACCAACCGCTATTCACGACCGAAAGAGAACCCACTGAGGAGATGAATTTAGTCCAGACGACTGCACTTAGTAGTTAATAGGACGTACTGATAAACGGTGTTAGCCAACCAATGTACTAAATAAAAAACAAATAAGCTCTATATACTTCCCTATAGAAAAAGAAAATAAATGTGATCACGATTAGAGCACGCTGTTATAATTCAATTAACGCAAATAAATCAAACGCTATCACAACAATTTAAATTAGGTAAACAGATGTAGACACTCGTCACGACGGTTGCTGGGGACCAACTAGCTACTGCTCAGCGATGACAGAAGATATTCAAAGATAAATCTACCTACAACACTTTTAAAATAAAATACTAAGAAAAGGCGGCACTTGACTCGACGGTTGCTGGAATTCAACTAGCACCTCCTCTGCGACGACAGAAGATATTCAAAGATAAAATCTACCTACAAAACTTTAAAATAAAATACTCAGAAAAGGCGGCACTTGACTCGAACTCACTAGCAGCTCATCTGCGACAACAGAAGATATTCAAAGATAAAATCTACCTACAACACTTTAAAATAAAATACTCCGAAACGGTGGCACTTGACTCGACGGTTGCTGGAACTCATCTAGCACCTCCTCTGCAATGACAGAAGATATTCAAAGATAAAATCTACCTACAACACTTTAAAATAAAATACTCCGAAACGGCGGGAATTAGGGGGATGTATAAGGTAAGATGGGATGCGTTTTTGGAAATGATATGTAGGCAGTATTTTTATGTAGTTTTAAAGTAAACGTGTGGATATGTTCATCGAAATTGCATAAAATGTGTGTGTTTTTGTTATTAAGTTTTCTAAATGGAGAGAGGATGTATTTTATTAAAAAATTTGTAATAAACCTTCATGAGAAAATACATATATGTTACATGTTTCAAAGTGATCAGTCAAACGGTTTCTATTGCAGCTTTGTATAAAAAACAGACAAAAATTAAGGGAGTGGAAAAGGTGAGAGGGTCAATATTATGTAAACCAGATGTACACAGCATTTTTCTCCTTGTTTTAAAATAAATGTGCAAATTTTCATCGAAATCGGGTTATAACTGTGGTTGCCATAAAGATCATTGTAAATTAAGAGGGGAGGGTGTCATGAAACCATTAACATTACTGATATGTTTTTTAGATGATAATGTGATCTGAGATATGTATATAATGTCTTTGACATTGATGGTCACGGAGCACACAGTCTGGTATTGTCGACTGTCGAGTGAAGTGCTTTACAGCTGCAAGTGTGTTCAGTGTATGCGCTGCATTAACCCACTGCCGCAGCATCTCCAATATTCTGGGGGACAGAACATTGTGTAAACAGTGCTGAAGTATCTTGTAGACTGTGTATGTTGTTCTGAGTGATATGATTTGCTATAAACTGTGTATGGTGAACAGGGCCGGCGTTAGGGGGGGGGGGGGGGGGGGGGTAAGCAGGGCAAAAGTACCTGGGACCGCTGGTTGATGGGGGGCCCCGATCACCGAATGTAGGGGCCATGAAACCATGAATCCGCCCATTATCGCCCTGCAAGTTTGTAGAGTTAAAAAAAAAAAAAAAGGTCGCCCATTTTACCCCGGGCCAAAAATTCCTGCATTCTTTGGTAACAAAGATTAGTTTTAGTGACTGGTGGCTTGCTTTTGGATTATGTAGCTTCAGAAGAATAAAACTTAGTGAACTGTGAATGATAACCCATGTGTATGTTTCTCAGTAGCTTCTTGCATGTTCCCTTTGGTTGTTAATCAATTAATGTATCCAATTAGCAACACTAACAAGACTGGTGACCGCACAGCAATCGAATCATTTAATTAGAAATAATAAGTGGTAGAGAAAAGCACTTAACATAGCTACACAACTGCATTGACGAACATTAGTTATTTTAAAGCCCCAAAGCACGTTTACTTTCTTACAAGGAAGTAAAAGGTGAGAGGGGTTGTGTTTTTGGAAATCATACACAGGCAGTATTTTTCTGTTTGTTTTAAAGTACACGTATGCAAATTTCCATAAAAATTGGATAAAATCTGTGGGTTTGTCTCAATTAGGGTGATGTGAAGTGGGTTTCTGGAAACCATATGTAGGTGGTATTTTTCAATTTGTTTTAAAGTGTAAATTTCCATCAAAATTGGATAAAATCTGTAGGTTTTTAAATTATGGGGTGTAAGTAGGAAGAGGAGGTGGTTTTGGGGTGGAAAAGGGGAGAGGGATTAGATTTTTCTAAAAATAATGTCTACAGCATTTTTCTATTTTTTAGAAAGTATATGTGTACAAAGTTCCATCGTAATTGGATAAAAGGTGTGGGTTTGTGTAAAACTTAAGGGTTGTATGCATTTTTGGAATCCATATGTAGGCAGTATTTTTCTCTCGTTTTACAATATAGATGGTCAAATCAGATAAAATCTGTAGGTTTTTTTAAAAAATTATGGAGTGTTATGGGGTAGAGGGGGTGGTTTTTTGGAAATTTTAATTTTTAGGAATCTTCTCAGACGCACACTCGACAACTCACCAAAGTTTCACCGTAATCGGATAAACGCTTTAGGAGCGCATAAAGGACATACAAACTTACTAACATACACTGAGTTTTATATATAAGATGAGCTGCCCTGGCAATCCTTCATCATTGTTAGACTTGAGCCAGATTAAATTAATACATTTCAAAGACTGTATTTAGTTAAAATTAGATTTTTTCATGTACATTTTTTATCAATTTCAAGTTCATTGCCACATGTAAAGTCAATACTTTTGGTGATTCCATTAGCCATATATATATTAAAAAAAAAAAACTCTCTCTGTTCCTTTTTCAGATATGTGCTAAACACAGAAAAGTTGCACATATAAATCAGTTTAGGAGGTGAAATAGGAGAGAGGGTGCAGTTCTGTAAAGTAAATGTAGACATCAATTTCACTTACTTTAAAACTTGTGCAGACTTCCTTCCATATCGAGTAAAAACTGTAGATTTGTGTGTTGTCTCAAAAATCTGGAAATAATTTTGAAAATTTAAGTTCGAATTTATTGGTCAGCAGTTGCCTGATCATAGTCTGTCCAGTGCTGATTACCAGGAAATGTTGTATACTCTAAGAATATCACTATCTACTTTGGCTAATTTCCCCACCGTTTTCGAGATATTTGCAAAAAATTGAATGGTTCCAAGTATAAATTTTGCTTAGTTAGTGGTGGAAAGTGACTAGGTTTTTGTAAACCAAATAAAAACAGTAATTTTCTCTTTGTTTAATGTACACATGTGCAAACGTCCATCCAAATTGGTAAACTGCGAATTGTGTAGGGAACACTGGAAATTAGGAAAGGAGGGAGTAAAAGGGAAGAGGGGTTGGGATTTGATAACCAAATATAGACTATTTTCCATTTTGTTTTATATCATACATGTGCCAAGTTCCATCGATATCGCAGAAAAACTGTGGATATGTATAAAGAACATTGGCAATAAAAAAGGGGGAGGTAAATGAGGAGAGGTGTTGGATTCTTGAATACTAAATGTCTACCATATTTTTCTGTTTGTTTTGAAGTATGCTTGTGCAAGGTACCAACAAAATCATATAAAAACTGTGGGTTTCTATAGAGATAATTCCAAATTAAGAGGGTAGGTAATAAAGGGGAAGAGGGGTGTAGATTTTGATAACCAAAATGTAAACATTAATTTTCTGTTTGTTTTAAATTATACGTGTGCAAACATCCTTCAAAAACAGATAGAAACTGTAGCTTTGTATAAAGAACATTGACATTAATTAAGGGGGGTGGAAAAGGTTAGAGGGTTTGGGCATTCGTGAAGGTAAGGTTTTTTTTTTTTTTTTTTTTTTTTTTGCTGTCGTCAGTCTATAGACTGGTTTGATGCAATCCTCCATCCCTTCCTATCCTGTGCTAACCTCTTCATTTCTACATACCCCTTACAATCCACGTCCTCAATTATCTGCTTCATATATTCTAATCTCTGTCTACCTCTGCAGTTCTTACCTTCAACTGTTCCCTCCACTAACAAATTAACCAATCCAGCATGTCTCAAAATATGACCTACCAGCCTGTCTCTTCTTCCTGTAAGCTTCTTCCATAAACTTTTTTTCCCACCCACCATTTCTAAAACTCGTTCATTTCTTACTTTGTCTGTCCACCTAATTTTCAGCATTCTTCAGTTTTTTTCTCTCTTTGTGTGCAATGTTCTATCAAAATTGAATAAAAAGAGTGGATTTGTATAAAAATTAAAGGGTGTAAAGGGGGAGAGGATATGATTTTTTTATTTTTTATTTGGTAGGAAACTATGAAAAAAAAATATATTTATTTGGTAGGAAACTATATATATATATGCCAAATTTCAAGATGATCGGTCAAACTGTACCGATTATAGCTTTGTATATATATATATATATATATATATATCTATATATAAATCTGTAGTGAGGCTTGATCTCTAATAACGCAAAAAACTACTGCATCAATTTGCATGGTGTTTCCAAATTTTTAAAGCTAATGTTGCTGATCAACATCTGCAGAAGTAGCTAACGACTAATATGTACCATGGGAAGAAGCAAGTCAGTAAAAAACTTCAGAAATGTGAAACTGTAGACCACAGATAATTATACACAATCAGACGGTCACTCCTTTCATAAAGAGACCTGACAAAATTTAGGATTTCCCTTTTTTTTTTTTTTTTTACTTCTGCGATTCATTTTTTCTGGACCGCAGTACTTCAAAATAAAAAGAATACGTGAATCAAGTATAATCAGCATTTACTTGAATCGTAACAGATCTGTTGAATTACGAAAAAAGTTATATTACTAATATTGAAGACATGTATTGTCTCTGGTAGACTGTTATACAGTTTGTCTCTGGAACAAAATTGCTACGTGAACGCTGTATAATACAGCCACAATAAGCCAATACTTAATACGAAATTCAGTTTTTTTTTCTTCGAAAAGCGATGTCTGAAAAACAGCTATTATAAATATCAGCAAGTAATAAAACATACTTCTTTCATAATGACTTGTGCGGAATTGCACATATTTGGAAGTACTTTATTCGATTAATATGTCTCGTGGCTATAACGTGCAAATATAACTAGGCATCCGAACCTTCAGGTACATGCGACTCAAATAATTACATAGAAAATAGGGATATATTGAAAGAAACTCAAATAAAAAAATTTCATATCCTAATGCTACACCGCGTAAATTATAAAGCTAAAAGAATCGTCCCTTTGGCCTATAACAAAGCATATCAGCTGTCATCACTGTCCAGGTTGCATTTCAATCGATTTACAACTTGCGATAATTTTGCCACTCAGAAATAATTGCTTGAGTTACATGAACATTAGTACATATACTGTACCGTGATCCATTTTGACATTTTTGAATTAATTATATCTGACTGAAATAATGACAATAATGATACGACGATTTGAAACCAAGATTAACTCCAATTCACGTAAATTTCTATTTTAAAGCAGGAATAATTGATGGTGTATCAACATAAAATAAAAAGCAATATCCAAACAGCAAAAAATAAATAAATCAGAAAAAATTGAGATGCTGTGATTATTGGTAACGAATTTTTATTTCAAATATAACTAGGCATCCTAAAATTCTATTCTACACCGCGTAAATTTTAAAACTAAACCCGTTATGCCTGATGCTAAACAAAACGAGTCAATTGTCATCTGGTCCAGGCTGTTGTTTCGCCAGGTACTTACATGCGACTGAAATAATTACATAGAAAATAAGGCTATATTGAAAGAAACTTAAATTAAAAATGTTTCATATCCTAATGCTACACCGCGTAGATTATAAAGCTGCAGGCATCGTCTCTTAGGCCTATAACAAAGCAGCATATCAGCTGTCAGGTTGCATTTCAAGCGATTCACAACTTGCGATAATGTTGCCACTCAGAAATAATTGTTTCAGTTACATGCACGTTACTACATAAACTGTACCATGATCACATCTCGACATTTTTGGATTAATTATATCTGACTGAAATAATGACAGTAATGATACGACAATTTTAAATCAAGAGTAGCTCCAATTCACGTATATTTCTATTTTAAAGCAGGAATAATTGATGGTGTATCAACATAAAATAAAACCAATATCCAAACAGCAAAAAATAAATAAATCAGAAAAAATTGAGATGCTGTGATTATTTGTAACGAATTTTTATATTTCAGCACACTTCCAAGAGGACTAAGTCGTAGATTACTGCTATATTTACATAAATTTATGGCACCGCGGTTATGTTGCAATCCTCGGTATCCACATTTAAAAATAAACTTTTTTTAGTTAAGTATCATGGAAACAATATTTTTCATTATATCCACAGATACATCCTTAACAAAGCTTATACCTAGCTATATAATCCCAGGCAAAGTTTACACATAAAATCGCCAAAAAAAATTACACATAATGATTATAATATCAGCTTTCTTAACGTTACAACTGTTATATATCCATTTAAATTTTCGGTACCACGGTTAACGTGGAATCCTCCATATCAGCATTTAAAAATATTATGTTTTAGCTGAGTTAAATATTGCATTCAGAAATAATATTATTTATTACTACCACAGATATTCTATACTGTAACCAAGTTTATGCTCATCTATATACTCGCAGCCAAAGTTCACGCATAGTGATAATTGCAGCTGTGAAAACGTTTTAATTGTTAGTGCTGTGAGTTGGGTAAGTATAAAAGTTTATGATATGCCCTTGCGAAAGAGATCTAATCTGTCGGGGTCAACTTCTGCAGCTAAAAGATGTCGCCGAAATCGGCTAAATGAGAGTGAAATAGACCGACAACATCGTCTGCAACGTCAAAGAGAACGAGATGAAATAGCTAGAGCAAATGAAAGTAACCTGCACCGAGAAAAGCGATTGACCTATAACCGGGTTCTATACGCTAAATCCATAGCTTCTGAAAGCGCACAGAAGAAAGAATGTCGTTTGAACCGTGAAAGGGTTTCTCAGGCTTTGGCTAGAGCAACTGAAACTAGCAATAACGGAACAGAGCGTTTACGGATGGAGAGAACGTCAAGTGCAGATGCGTCTTAAAAATAAAAAAGCTCTGCAAGACGCAATAGAACATCAGTCACAAGGGCGTTTTGTGAATGCAATGTGTGAAGAACTTGTAGAAAATAAACAGATTTCACAGGAGCAAAGCAGTGACCAATCTGATTCGCACCAAGCTGATGACAGGCTTAGAGGACCTACAGTACGGGTATCTCTCTTAGACGGTGAAGGGTCAAATGTATGTGATATAAATCAGCAAGTAGTTCCACGGGAAAATAAATTTATGAGTGGATTTAACTACGAAGTTGGTTTTAATTATGCTGAATTTGGAAATATTGGAGGCATGACAAAAGTATGCAGACAATGTGGGGCTTTAAAATGGAAAGCTGAAAGTAATGGTTTATGTTGCTCCTTTGGTAAGGTCAAGCTAGAACCTCTTCACGATCCACCAGACCCATTAAAATCTCTCTTAATAGGAGAACATAACAAATCAAACACTTTTTGAAACATGTGCGTGCCTACAATAGTGCTTTTCAGATGACTTCCTTTGGAGGAAAGGAAATAAGGGAAGGAAACTTCATACCAACCTTCAAAGTTCACGGTCAGGTTTACCACCTCACTGGATCATTGTTACCCACAAAAAATGCACCATCAAAGTTCCTGCAAATTTATTTCATTTCAGATTATCAAGCACAAGTCGAAGCACGCATGACGGGTTTTACAAATTTAGATCGAACTATTATCGTGGAACTGCAAAGTCTCCTACACGATAATAACCAATACGATCGCGCTTTCAAGAATGCTTTGCAATCTATTCCTGACAGTGATCAACATAATTACCATGTGGTAATAAGTGCGGACCACAAACCTCGTAATTCGCACAGTGGCCGCTACAACGAGCCAGCGGCTAATGAGGTAGCTGCAGTTTTGATGAATGAGCATCGTGGAACTCGTGATATTGTTCTTCGCACTTGTGATAATCGTTTGCAGCGCATCAGCGAAACAATTGTGCGTATGACTCTCTACAATACCCGCTAATGTTTTGTCGAGGTGAGGATGGACACCATTTTGATCTTTACAATGTTAATCCATTGTCTGATGTAAAAACGAGTAAAAAAAACATCTGCCCTTCAATTTTACGCCTACCGTTTAATGGTTAGAGAAGGGACAATAAATTATTTGCTCCTTTTTCGCCAATTACTTAATCAGTATTTGGTTGATATGTTTGCTAAAATAGAATCAGAACGTCTGTTGTACATAAGAACTCACCAAAGCCGTTTACGAGCAGAGAATTACATACATTTACAAGATGCTCTGAGGCAAGACGTTGCTATCGAGATATCGGTAAAATGATCATATTGCCATCAAGTTTCACGGGCGGACCCCGTTATATGCACGAACGCAGCCAAGACGCGTTCGTTTATGTACGGAAGTATGGGCGTCCTGATTTATTTATAACAATCACTACCAACCCAAAGTGGGATGAAATTAAGAACGAACTTTGTGAAGATCAGGTATCTTACGCACGTCACGATATTATCTCTCGTGTCTTTCATTTGAAATTAAAGAAACTAATGGATCTCCTAATAAAGAAAAAGATATTTGGTACTGTTCAGTGTAATATGTTTTCCGTAGAGTGGCAGAAACGAGGATTGCCTCATGCCCACATTCTGCTATGGTTAGAGGAAAAAATTAGACCTACCACTATGGACAAAGTTATAAGTGCAGAATTTCCAAACATAATCACAGATCCTATCCTCTATGAAATCGTAAAAAGCCACATGATCCACGGACCTTGTGGACCACTCAATCCTCATTCCCCATGTATGAAAAATGGTCGTTGCTGTAAGAGGTTTCCGAAGTCACTGAATAAACAGACAGCAACCGGAGAAGATGGCTACCCGGCATATCGTCGCAAATCTGTTGAAGATGGCGGGTTCACTGCTGAAGTTCGTATGTGTGATAGAGTTATTGATGTTGATAACAGATGGGTTGTTCCATATTCTCCCGTACTTTACGCACCCTGAAGACCCACATAAATGTTGAATATTGTGGCAGCATACAGGCCATCAAGTATTTATGTAAGTATATAAATAAAGGCACTGACCAAGCTACATTTTGTATTCACAGTAATCATGATGAGGTGGTGCGATACCAATCTGGAAGATACCTCAGCTCTTCTGAAGCGATATGGCAAATTTTATCATTCCCAATCCACGAAATATTTCCACCAGTTTTTCATTTGGATGTCCACTTGGAAAATGGACAGCGAATTTATTTTCTCCCATCCAATATCCAACAACAAGTGAGCAAACCTAGAAATACCACACTTCTTGCATTCTTTCAACTGTGCAAGCAAGACACATTTGCCAAAACTTTGTTGCATGAGGAAGTTCCTGCATATTACACCTTCAACAAACAAACAGGAGTTTTCAACAGAAGACGAAGGGATACCCCAGTTCCTAACCATCCTGATGTCTATAAGGAAAAGGCACTGGGTAGAGTATACACCGTCCACCCAAAAAACAGTGAATGTTTTTATCTTAGACTACTACTTAATACTGTACGAGGACCTACCTCCTTTGCCGATCTGAGATCTGTTGATAGTTTTGAACACGCTACCTATCAAGCGGCATGCGTCACTAGAAATTTACTGGAATCTGATAGTCACTGGGATAATGCTTTAGAAGAGGCATGCCTCAGTGATAGTTCGCCTAAACTGAGAAAATTGTTTGCTGTAATGTTGGTTTTCTGCAACCTGTCCAACCCTAACCAACTATGGTTGAAATATCAAGAGAACCTTGCCCATGGCGTAATGAGTGAAATCATATGTAACGAGTCCCATAAAAACAACCACAACTACAACCTGGAAGTTACAAATAGGTGCCTTATAAAGTTACAGGACGTGGTAACCTCTATTGGGGGCAATACTCTAGAGCACTACGGACTGCCGAGGCCTACAATGGAGAACAAATCAAAGAATATAAATGAAGAGGGAACAGGTTATGACATCAATCAATTAGTGCTTCTCGCAAAAGAGAAAGAAGCGGAACTCAATGCCGAACAACGACTGGTATATGAAGAAATCATGGATTCTGTCAGATGCAATAAAGGGAAAATATTCTTTCTGGATGCGCCAGGAGGAACAGGAAAGACATTCGTGGTAAATCTATTACTAAATAGAGTGTGTAGCGAACATAAAAATGCGTTAGCTGTAGCATCATCAGGTATTGCAGCAATGTTGCTACCAAGAGGGAAGACCGCGCATTCCTGCTTCAATATTCCACTGAACATCGAGTTCAATGACAGTGCAGTATGTGACATATCCAAACAAGGTAACAAAGCCGAAGATATCAGAACATGTGAACTTATTATATGGGACGAATGCACTATGGCACACAAAAATGCAATTGAGGCTGTTGATCGTTCGTTACGAGACATTTGTAATAATAACAGAATAATGGGTGGCATTACATTTCTTTTTTCTGGAGATTTCCGCCAAACGCTACCTGTAGTGCCAAGAGGTACAAGGGCGGATGAAGTGAATGCATGTATAAAACAGTCATCTTTATGTTTTTGTTGTTGTTATTAGGGCTTTAGGGCGCATCAACATCTAGGTTATTAGCGCCCTAACTAAAACCTGGTTTAACAGCGTGATTTAATATCATTTTCGTAGCCGACTGTGACTTGGTCGGCCACGCAGAAGGTAAAGTAAACTAAAATATTGAAACAGCTACAGAAATACCGCCCGCATGGCTGACTGTAAAGGGGTCAGCCACACAGACGGGGAAAAAAAAAAACAAGACTAAAATACTGGAAGAAATGCCAACTGCATCGCCGGCCACAAAGAGGTGGGACATACAGACAGCTAAAAAGGGTACTAAAACGATCGCTGCAAAATGGTCATAAAAAATTAAAGGCAAAAATAACTGGTTCACTGTAAAAAGGCCAACCAGGTTAAATGATAAAGGAAACTCGCTGGCTAGTTCCTTTAGGGTGCATCGATAGTGGGGTCATTAGCGCCCTATTACCAGCTACCTCTGTGGATTAAGAAAGTACTAAAATACTGTCTGCATGGTCGACTGTAAAGGGGTCGGCCATACAGACAGCAAATAAAAAAAGTAATAAAATCTGACATGGCTTTAAAGCGACCACAATGACTTAAAACCGTACAATACCTGTAAGGCTGTAAAGGGGCCAAACAGGTTCAAAAGAGGATAAAAAACACTACATGTCTTGCTGGCTGTATATTGGCCAGACAGACATGAATAATAACAATACAAAAAATAAAAATCATGCATATGGATTGGGTGACTGTAAAGAGGTCACCCATCAGTCTTAAAACTGGACCGATCTGCCCAAAATTGGTTTCACCCGCCTCGGTTCGGGTGGGTCTTCGATCATTGCCTGCTGAGGAACGGGATCAGGCTCGTCCACCAGCATTTCTATTTCTTCTGGCTCCGAAGAGTCAGACGACTCCGACTCAGTTGACTCCTGGCAGTTCTTCTTCTTCTTCTTCTGCCTCTTCTTCGCCCCTTTCCTCTTCTTCTCCCTACTACTTGGTAGTCTGGGAGGGGACGAAGAGGGGGATTTCACAAAGTGAGTCGGGTCCGTCAGTCTAAACTTCGGGCCACGGATCTTCTGATTGCCTCAATTCTCACTTGTGCAGTTGACAATGCTACCACCGTGATAGCACGTGGTGGTATTGGAGGTGGCGTTGTTTTCGCTATCAGTGCTGGTGGATCCTTCTTCGCTGCTGCTGGTGTGGTCGAGGACGCAGACGTGTTGCTACCAACGTCCGCAGTCTTAGATGTTGTGATCTTAGCGGATTTTGCACCGCATTTGCACTGACATGAGCACGTTGTGCTAGTGCTCATGTCTGCAACTGACATCTGGGTAGCAACACTCTGCTTCCTGACGGGAGCTGAAGCCATCTTAGCAAAAGTAGTTCCGAAAATTGGAGCGGCGAGCGACTTGGCCTTCTTTTTAGCTTTCCCATAGGGAATCCGCTCTTTGGTCTTCAGCTCCTGTATCTTGCGCTCTTCAAGATACACTTGACACTCCCTACTCCAGGCAGGATGCGACCCAGAGCAGTTGACGCACACCTGTGGGAGCGTGCAACTAACACCCGGCTCATGTGCGCCCTTCCCGCAATTACCACAGGTTGGTTTTCCTTTACATGACGCCGTCGTATGTCCGAACCGCTGACACTGGAAACAGCGCATCGGGTCCGGAACATACGGACGGACGTTCAAATTAATGTACCCTGCTTTGATGTTCTTTGGCAGTACTGGAGTGTCAAACGTCAGGACGAAGGTGGCAGTCTTTTCAATACTGCCATTTACCCTTCGAGTGATCTGACGTACCTCGACCACTTTCTGTTCCTTCCACTCCTCAACGAGTTCCTCGGTCCCTATGTCAACTAAGTCACGGCAGGTGACAACGCCTTTGCTACTGTTAAGGGATTTGTGGAGTTCGCAGGTAACGGCGAACTCCCCGAGCTTCTCACAGTTCAGGAGTTGGGTAGCTTGCCTACTGGAAGTTGTTTCCAGCAGCAGCGTCCCGTTCCTCAGCTTTTTTATTGTATTTAGGGTCCCTACCAGACCCTCTAAACCCTTAGAAATATAAAAAGGTGAAACTTTTTCTAAAGATCCTTCCACTCGTTGCATAACTATAAAAGCATTCGCAAGCAAACAAACTTTTCTGTTACTATTACTTTCTGAAGAGGGGGGGGCTATCAACCCTCACCCTCTTCTTAGAATTGGGTGTATTTTGATTATTCTGCGGCACACCCGTACTGCAGGGTTTTTTGTTTTTATTGTGAGGCTTAATTTTGGTCCCACGAGTAAAAACATTATAGAAGAAAATGCTACTACAACAGGGGTGCGCAGGTGCCCCTGAGGTTGCACGTTAGCGGGTGATTTCCCTCATCACTCATTCGCCTCCTCGGCACGTGTCTGACCTTGAGGTTGAGGGGTTTTTTATAGAGGTTTGTTCCGTCCTCGCAATCCGGGCGATGAAGCCAAGATTCCCGTTCTCCTAGGCACACAACGTTCCACCGCCACGCCCTACGGTGGTCGTTGAAGCATGGTAGGAGCTTACGGTGTGGGAAACTTGCGGCGCTCACAAGTTTCCAGCTCAGGCACCGCGGGTTCACCAAACCCGTACCTGGCACTTGCGTACCAGGCCCCTGCGGGGTCATCTTTATGGTTCAGCATACAAAAGTATTCTTTAAAAACGAACATGAGAACATATCTCCGAGCAGATCCAGAGTCTCAACAATTTTCCAAAATTCTGTTAGCAATTGGCGAAGTTCCACGGAGAAATAAAATTGACTTCGTCACTTTGTATTATGGTGCCAAACATCGATGATCTAATTTCGAGTGTGTATCCTGACATAGTAAATATTACCAACAAAGAAAAATCTGCACCCAGGAATGAAGATGTGAATGTCATCAATAAGTATATCCTGGATATGATCAAAACAACGTCGATGACTTACGTCGCTATAAACACGGTTGAAGATCAAGCCGACGAGACTACTTACCCAACTGAGTTCTTAAATTCCCTCAGCGCATCTGGTCTACCCGCGCATGAACTGAATATAAAAGTTGGTACTCCAATTATGCTAATGAGAAACATATCACCACCACAGCTGAGCAATGGGACTAGACTTCTGGTGAAATCATTGCACAAAAACATCATTGAGGCCGTTATTTTAACAGGATGTGGACGAGGAGAGGAAGTATTCATTCCACGAATACCATTGGTTCCTTCAAACTTCCCATTCAAATTCAAGCGCCTACAATTTCCCGTAACGTTATGTTTTGCCATGACAATTAACAAGTCTCAGGGACAGACACTAGGAACCGTAGGCATTGATCTTCGGACACCATGTTTCTCGCACGGCCAGCTATACGTTGCTTGCTCCAGGGTGAGTGGCAGATCACGCCTGTACATATGTACAATGAACAATCAGACCAGAAACGTGGTCTACACAGAGGCATTACAATGAGTGACCTACGAAGTATGCTGAAGATAGTATATTATTTCTCTTAAGCATTGCTTTATTTACTTATAACGCAAAAATAAAAGCCTTTCTAAACAATAAATGTTTATACTTCGCACAATAATTACAACCACGAATTACTACTGTTAATTTTTCAGGAACCTTTTCTACTATTGAATCAATTGCATCACGTTAAAATATGAATAAAACAACTCTCTGACATCAGTATGAAAACCGAACCTAACGTATTAACCGAAACAAACGAAACTATTCAGAATACATTAACAGTTCATGCCTTTCCACGTTAATGTCTGATAAGAGAATAAAATCGGTAAATAATTTCTGCACCTGCCAAGGCATGCGCGCGTGAAGCAGCGGGCAAATGCTAGTATATATATATAAATCTAAAAATTTAACTGGTGTTAACGAGGAGAGAGATTGATTTTTCTAAACCAAATATTGATAGTATTTTTCTGCTTGTTTCAAAATATATGTGTGCAAAGTTTCATAGAAATTGGATTTAAACAGTGGGTTTCTATAAACATCATTGGAAGTTAAAAGGGGAGGGAGTAAAAGGATAGAAGGTAGGCCTTTGACAAACCAAGGGTAGATACTATTTTTTGTTTCTTTTTTAAACTATGCACGTGCAAATTTCCATCGAATTAGGATATCAATCTGCAGCTTTGTGTAACGAACATTAAGGGGATGCAAAGGGAAAGAAGGGTTGCATATTAATAATCATACAAAGGCAGTATTTTTCCGTTTGTTTTAAAATATGCATGTGCAAATTTCTATCGAAATTGGATAAAATCTGTGGCTTTGCTTAAATTAAGGGGGTGCAAGAAGAATAGGGGTTGCATTTTTTTTAAGTCACATTTAGGCATTAATTTTCAATTTGTTTTAAAATATATATGTGCAAATTTCCATCAAAGTCATATAAAATCTGTGGGTTTGTTTAAATTATGGGGTATGCAGGGGGTGGTTTTAATTTTTTTGCCAGGAACCTTCGCAGATGCGCACAACAACAACTCACCACAGTTTCACCATAATCGGATAAAAACTGTTGGTTTCAACAAGGATCAAGGGAAATTAAAGGGGGGTATGGGGTAAAAGGGGAGAGGCAAACCAAATTTAGATAACGTTTTCTGTTTGTTTTAAAATAAACGTGTCCAAAGTTGCTTCATAATGGGGAAGAAACTGTAGCTTTGTAAAAAGAACATTGGCAAAAATTAAGGGAATGTAAAGGAGAGGAGGGTGGCGTTTTTGGAAACCATATGTATACAATATTTTTCTGTTTGTTTTAAAATATACGTGAGCAAATTTCAATCGAAATTATTTATAATCTGTGGATTTGTTTAAATTAAGGAGATGTGAAGGGGATAAGGGGTTGCGTTTTTGGAAACCATATTTAGGCAATATTTTGCAATTTGTTTTAATGTATACGGGTGCAAATTTTGATGGAAATTGGATTAAATCTATGGGTTTGTTTAAATTAAGGGTTGTAAAACATTGGAGAAGGTGGTTTCTTGGAATTTTTATTTCTTAGGAACCTTCTCCGAAACGCTCTCGACAACACGCCAAAGTTACACCGTAATCGGATGAACGGTTTAGGAGCACATAGAGGACAAAACAAACTGACATTGATTTTTTTATATAAGATCAGCTGGTACCCACGATATCGTTTATGTTTGTAAAGAATGTGTATTGACAGCTACCGACATCTAACCACCATAGTGCATGATAGGAGACTTGATGCTATTACCACACACAAACGCCAGGCATCTGCGCTATGTAGTTCAGGCAGCGAAGTAAAATATACAGACACGTGTCTTTGGTTGAAATACAAAATTATCCTTGATCAACCAATTTCTACCACCATATCTCCCACACTCTCACAGTAACCGAGATTCGGCCAACGTTGTTATCGACGGGTGACTCTGTGCTACTACCACACAAACACCAGTGATTCTGCGCTAGATAGTTTTGGGCTGAAAAGTGATAACCATGACACATACGTTTTTGTTAGAAATATGAAAGTGCTGCAGGTCGACCACTTTCAACCACCATATCTACCACACCCCCATAGCTACCAACATCTAACCACCATAGTACACGATAGGAGACACGATACCACTGACCACACACAAATACCAATGGTCTATGCTTTGTAGTTGTGACAGCAGAGTGACATATACGGAGATACATGTCTTTAGTCGAAACACGAAAATATCCTTGATCGTCCAATTTCAATGCACCATATCTCCCACACTAACACAGTTACCGAAATTCGGCTAACGTTGTTATCGATGGGTGACTCTGTGTTACTAGCACACATAAACACCAGTCATCTGCGCTAGATAGTTTGGCTGAAAAGTGATACACCATGACACATACATTTTAGGTAGAAATATGAAAGTGCCGCAGGTCGACCACTTTCAATCACCATAATCTACCACACACCCCATAGCTACCGACATCTAACCGCCATAGTACACAATAGGAGACACGATACCACTACCACACACAAACACCATTGGTCTATGCTATGTAGTTGAGGCAGCAGAGTGACATATACGGAGACTCATGTCTTTGGTCGAAATACGAAAATGCCTGATCGACCACTTCAACCATCATATCTCCCAC